>MU007130.1:0-61418 GCA_010583015.1 Tothia fuscella
GTTTTTCTTAAATAAGCCTAGAAATAAGCGGCTTATTAAGCTAAAATTTTAATCAAAGATTATTTATAGTTAAATCTATAATTTATTAAATTTTTATAGTTTATTATAAGATATTGGACGAATTATTAGCGTTTTAAATTTTTGGATTTTATTAGATTTTCCTTCCAATTTTAGCGTGTATTATAGGTGGGGTTGTATTATAGGTAGGGTCAATACTCTACTATAGTTACCTAGTCGCGTAGTAGTAGCTTAGTATACTAATTCCTAAGGTAGGTACGGCCTTTAAGGATAATAAACGGCGGTAGCGCCTACCCTACCGCGTTTACGGCTTTAATAACTATAGCCTACTCGCGGTTACCTAGTTAGACTCTTTTTAGGTTCTCTCGTCTCTTAGCTACCGTTACAACCTTTATTATCGATATAATACCTATCTAGAACCTAGTTTTATCGAAGTTGTATATATTATTGTCTATAATACTATACTTCGCCTTTATATTCTATATAAGCTTAAACTACGCCTCTATAACCTTTAGATCCTTATATAGGGCTCTCTTATAGTCGTACTTGCGAGAGAAACGCGTTTTAAGCTTAAGAGTACGCTTAATAAACCTTATAGTCTAGTTTAGGCTAACCTATACTATACCGCGCCTAGCGCGAATATTATTAGCTATATCTACTATAACTTAAGGCGTAGGGGAAAATCTACGTAGATCGAGGTTAAGTATATACTAGATAATAATTTATTCCTCTAAGGGAGTTAGATCGCGTGCGTTTACAATAGAATTACGTCTTAAAGGTATTCCTATATATCTTCGACCTAGTATCTTCCAAGAGACCTTAAACGTATCTATAGTAGCACGGATACTACGAAATTAGCCTTATTAGAAAGCCTAAAGTACTAAAAGTAAACGACCTTCTTTATTTAGAGATTAGAGCTTATTTATAGCCTATATCGCAATTTAAAGTAAGAGTATAGTGAATTTTAATAGGGTAGGCTACTCGCTAGTATAGGCTACTCGCTAGTAAAATACGTTATATATATTATAGACTCTAGCTAGGTAGTCTTTATACTAAGAAGTTAAAGTCTACTAATAGTACCCGCGACCTTATACTTACTTTTTAGTATAGTATCTATAGTATATCTACTACTACTACTACTACTACTACTACTACTTATTCTAATTATAAAAACTAGAACTCTAAATATATCTATATAAGTATTACTTTCTATATTTTTCTCTTTATTTTTACTAACTTTTCTTAGTTCTATTAAGGTTTTAGAATTCTTCTTACTACTCTATTTAATACTTATTAAGACTATTTAGTTTACTCTATACCCTTTCTACTACCTCTAGAATAGTAGTACGCCTATAATTCCGATTTTACTAGTCTTAATTTTCCTAATAGATTAATATAGTACTATTAGCTACTATCTAGTCTTATACTAGAGTCGAGGCTATATATTAGTAGATTCTCTTAGTTTAGTATACTTTTCCTCTACCTTCTATTCTTTAGTTAGTTTAAGCCTTTAATACAAGGAAGTGAATCCCTAGTTTAGTAATATTTCTTCAGACTACAGTCGAGGTCCTCTACAAGTGGTTCATTGAGATTGAGACTTCAAATGTGCGTTAGTATCGCTGTATTGTCTTGTTTGATCTTTTCTTTCTTCATTTTCGGATGTCACTGGACCCCATCACTACCGAATAGGCGATTCCTTTGGACTAATTCTTTCGATTCCATGATTCCCATGCTCATGCTCATGATCCTCTTCAACAACACGATGTAAATTTCGTACTCCTTTCTCATCCCCCTCTGCTTGCGTGGCATAACTTTTTCTACTTCTTATACTTGCGGCATATGTGATCGCAGCATCGTCTTCCCCTTCTTTTTTAGACTCAGTGTTACCTCTCAGTCGAAGTGCCACCTCGCCCTCGGCTTTCAGTGAGTCAGAAAATGCGCCGACCGGTGGATTTCGCCGTAGATATCGTACGAGTGACTCGCAAAGTCTGTCATGCACAAATTGTGATTCATTCTGGTGTGCCATCATGGGCGAATCATCACCGATCCAGTCCCATTCTATCATTCCTTCGTTCCGTTGTTCATGAAGTGCTTCTGCTAGACCACCGACGGCAGAAAATCGAATAAGACGCGTGAATTCAACCCATTCCTCATACGTGTATTCACGAGGCGTTTCCTTTGTGAGATCATGCGCCGTGCGCTGGATTGCCAGAGCGAGCTGACGCACAAGTGCTGTGGCATCTGGAGCGTTTGCCATATCCTTATCCTGCTGAGCAGCAATGTCTTCAATGTCTGGCCTAAGTAATCCATTTGCGTACTGGTCGTCTTTACCGTCTGCGGTGCTGCTGGAACGATCGGCAGCTGATGCTTTCTCGATATGATCCTCCTCTCCCTCTTTGGCCGCTGCGTGAGCCTCTAACCGTTTCTCGATCTTGACAGGAATATTCAAAAAGAGCCTTGGGTATCTCTCCATCAAGTCCTTCCACATGCCTGATTGTGGTAATACTGTAAAGTCAGCAAGAACGATAGAAGCGTTGTTAAACACAGACACCACGGTCGTAGTGAGATCACTGGCAAGGATCGACATGACAGGAACAGCAATCAAACTCCAGATGATGAAGAAGCATCTACCTGCCCCAGATTTTGGCGAAAAGTCGCCGTAACCGATAGAGAGAAGAGATACCCAGCAGAAATAAATGGCTTGCCAGTACGTCATTTGGACCGTGTTCTTCTCGGCCTGCCAGAAGAATATTGCACCAACACACCAGAATATACCGAAGATTGCGAGCGTTGCTGTCAGTCGGTACCAATTGCGCCACGTTTGAGCTTTCTTTTGGATGTGCCGCATTGCTTCAAATCTGTCTTTCTCTTCTTTGAGAAGTACGACGCGTTTATGTTTTCTATTGATGGTGGACAGTTTCGTTTCTACACGCGAAAGATCCCCTCCACCAGTGCCGCTTACCAGACTTCCTTTGCGCGACAGTAAAGTAGACTGGTATTGCATGCCGGTAGCTGGGGAGCGCGAAGATGGCCTCGCTGCTTGTTTTGCCATGGCTCTCTCCAAATTGATTTGATCTTCTATTTCCCGGCGTTGAAGTTCTAGACTGGACCGGACGGTCGTCTTCTTGGTGTGTGCACGCTGTTGCTCGAAGTGGTGCCGAACAATGTTCTGTTCTCCTAGTTCTTGTACAGATTTATAGATAGCACTGATCATGAGACCAAGCATGATGATACCCCCAATAGAGTATGGTATCAGAAGTGCGCGGCCAACATCTTCCGTTGGATAAAGGTCACCGAATCCTACGGTCAAAATCGTGACATTCGCATAATAGAGCTTAACCAGCAAAGTTTAGCGAAGATCATCAGGAGAAGGATTCCCTTACCGCATCCATGAATGCCCATCCTTCTAATCTCGAATACAATCCCGCACCACCAGCCAGCCAAATGAAGAAGAGCATCGTCTGAACAATCAAAACACGTTGGTCTTGTGTCAAGTGGAAATGCTGAGGATAATGACCTCGGACGTACCCCACCATGTTAGCCATAAGCATCACTGAAAGCAGGAGATACATCGCGCATGCTGCTATACCAAACCAGAAGCCGCCAGAATACATTTCATACGGTGCTGTTGGTGGTACGTGAATATGCATCGCAATCAGACCACTCAGGAGCTGAACCAATTAGTATTAATCCTTAAGACAGACAGAGAGCACTACTCACACATCCACAAGCAAGATACCAAAGCATAATTGTCATGGGCAGTGCGATCAGATACCGCACTCGTTGAGTGAAGTTGAGAAGGAGGAAGAGATTGCCCACGAAACCAGCAATAAGAGAAACAACGTTGATCCAGTAACACCTGCAAGATTGAGTCCCGTTTCAAGCCAGCGAATCCAATTGATACTGACCAACGCGGGTCTTCATACTGTCGACCCTGGAGCTCAGGCAGACCAGGTCCATTCGGATTGGTCGGATCTTGTATATTGATTCGCCAGAAAGTCACTAAGGCCCCAACCGACAGAACGTTTGCCAATGGACCTAATGTAGCGGCGAGAATACTATGAGGATAAAGTTAGTTCTCATAGTTAGAAGGTGCTATACATACTTACGGTATCCCAGTGGAGGCAAACCACCAATCTCTGTTGTATTGAAATTAGCTCAGATGATGACTACATGCCGCGACTATTCCCAAATATGACTGTAGACTCAAAGAAGGTTGTCACCGCTTAAAGCAGATCACAGTCAAAAACAGTTACTCTTGCCAAATAAAGCTTTCCGCATGTGCTAAACATGACAATCCTACATACAGTGGCTCATCGTCCTCTTTCGGTCTCATTCGAATCTTCCATAGCTTAAATTTGGGCACCTCATCACATTCTCCGGCTTCAATATCTGGTGGCCTCGCTTGGAAAACTGCATTTTTCAGAGATTTGCCCAAAGGTTCCCCAGCTGACTTCCTTTCCAGGAAGTCGTGCACCAAGCTTCGGGGTTTATGAGTCTCCCCTGGAGGGACTACTAATTTCCTCGCAAAGCTATTGTGACCAACTGGAGGCATTCTCGTAATGTTAGCAGAACATTTCGACAAGAAGAAGGATTCCCTAAGGAAGAAGTGCCTAGATCTGAGGAAATATTTCGAGCTAGGTTATTGAGCCGCGGAAATCACAGGGCTCCATGGGTTCATGAAGAAGCGATATAGGCGTGCCGTTTGAGGCGCACGAGTGAATAGAGCCACTCTAGTGGTCCAAAACTCTGCATCATACCTAGACTAGCAATCGATTCCCAGAGTCCAGGCCCTGCAGAGCATGGTGTGGCAATGCAGAGCGCAAAGTGGGGAGAGATCTCGATGCTACTCCTATCGTGAGTTTGCTGAGTGAACTGATAGGCTGACGCTGCGCCGATAAGCGTCTTGGCCACCACATCGGCTTGTCAGATGCATCTGTAGCTTATGATACGTTCCGAGAGGTTTTCTAGGTTTATCATCTTCCAAGGCATGTCATCTATATGAGCTGCACCTTCTTGACCTTGACGAGTAGTTCGAATCCAAATGGGTGAGCATATGGAAGCTCACGAAGTAGAACTAAAGTAGAGAAGTGCCTGGAAGCAGCATGAAGGTCAATAAGTTGGCATGTACTAGAAATGAGAACACAGTCACCTTATCGAGTTACATGGAGACCTATTAGCAACATAAAAGAAAAAGCTGTAAGGTTGCAAGAGATGCAATATTTGAAGACGGAAAAGCAGAAGTGGTGAAAGGAATGGCTGAAAGCGCTTGGACCAACCAGGAATCAACTCCACCTCAACTTCGATCGTGACTCTTCTTGTTTTACAAATATCTCAATCTATTCTGACCAGGTGATCTTGGAATCAAAGTTGAAAGGCGACCGCCAAATTTTAAAATCAGGCGGAACAGCATCGCCAAAGTCCTGATCCATCTCGGTACGCTCTTCACTTGTGCTAGACCAGCGCCCTGAGAGCCTCTTCGAAGCATCTTGAATCCGCTGCGCGGCCCTGGAGACTTTGGAACCAGGCTGAAGCATCTGTATTACCTGCTTATGGATAGGAGCATACTATCCTAAAAATTCCTCACGTGTCGAGGTTCAGTTATCCAAGCATATTAGCTATTGCCTCTTTTGGACATCGCTCGTCCAGCCTGGCCAAAAAGCTGACTTCTCGTGACCAAGCCAATAACGCATGACCTCACCTCTCCTCTTGCCAAAAGTGTGAGTCAAATCATTAAGATAGAAGGGTATCGGAAGCCAGAAATCGCATTCAATTGTCAAGCTACTGAACCCCGACACTCAACACCAATTTGTTCGTTTGCTTCATTGTCAGAAGCCACGAGAATCTTGTGAATATGAATGACTGACTGACTCAAGGACTTGCCCGCCCGGATTCTTATGTAAAGGAATACAATTACCCTACCAGCCACCCAGAATGTCCAACTCCCAAAACCAATCTCGGAGAGCCAGACTCGTCAAAACAGCCCAAGAAACCAAAGCCGCCCTCCCGGGCATACTCAAACAAATACCAATCGATGCCATCCGGTCTCAAGTATACAATTTATCCCAACTCCCACCCCTAGACCCCACCCACTGTCCCGCTTATAATTCAAAAGACAACCCAACAACCTCAACAACCGGCACCCCAATCCACGTCCTCAACGCCGACACCCTCGACTGCGCAATCCACTTACACGCTCTCCCCACTCAACAACCAAGAGACCAGACCAACCCACCACAAAATCAAAATACCCCATCAAGCGTCTTAGTCCTAAATCTAGCATCAGAATACAAACCCGGTGGGGGGTGGCTCACCGGCGCCCTTGCACAGGAAGAATCAATTTGTTACAGAAGTAGCTTGTACCTCTCCCTCCATCGCTCTTATTACCCCCTTGGAAATACCAGCGCAATATACACCCCCACCGTGGTAATAATACGAGATTCCTACTCCTCGGGGCACAATTTACTTTCACCCCCAACCGATCCAAGCGATCTCCCAATAATAAGCGTGCTATCTATACCCGCCCTCCGTTGCCCCAAAATATCATCTGATGGTAAAAAATTCGCAAACCCCACAGATAGGGAGACTACGAAAGAGAAAATGCGTTTGAACCTGCGTGTAGCAGCTAGAAACAAGCATACTCGTCTCGTGTTGGGAGCGTTGGGTTGTGGTGCTTTCAAAAATCCGGCTGGGGAAGTTGCGGCGTGTTGGCTTGAGGTTTTGAAGGAGGATGAGTTCAAGGGTGGTTGGTGGGAGGATATTGTTTTTGCGGTGTTGGACAAGGGTAGTGATGGTGGTAATGGGGGAATGGGTGAGGAGGGCAATTTTGAGATTTTTAGGCGGGTGTTGGATGGGGTCGTCGTTTAAGGTTTTGGGGCGATCTAAAAGAGAAGAAACAATTTATGAGGTCGTTGTCGAACTGAGCTGCTAATAAGCTCTTATGTTGCTTCGGGTTCAACACTGCTAGGGCCTGTCAGCAGAAGAGAAGAATGGATTGAGTGGTGGAGAAATGATTTAAGTGGATTAACCTAATCTCCTGTCACTGAGTCCAATCATTTTAGAAGCCTGGAAGCTGCCCTCTTCAGTCCATTCATAAATCCCCCCCCCCTCAAGCTGCTATGCAAGCCTTCATATCATTATCTCGTCCCGTTTCCATGATTTGATCATCATAGGCTCGGCGTCAAGAACGTCTTCCCAACAAAAAGGGAGCACTCTTTAGCACCTAGAGCAAACTCCTAATAACCTGACCACCCTCCCACCCCTCACCCCCATCCAACTTCTGCCACCCATCCACCGCCCCAACCTCAACACAAAGCATATTCTTATACCCATCCTTAGGACTAAAATCACCCATCCCTTTCGCCTTCTCAATCCACGGATTCCACACAACTGTATCAACAAGATTGTCCCTCACAACATCAAAGCGCGGTTTTCCACCCTCGAGTACGGATGTAGTGTCTTGAGCGAGGGATTTGTAGACGCGGTCTACTTCGCCGTTTATGGATAGGGTGGGGGTGGATTGAGTTGCTGTGGGGAGGGAGAGGACTTTGTCAGAGTAGGTCGCTGATGCTAGGCCGTTGATTGTGGTCTTGGATATGTCCTGCAAATCATTGTCAATAGGTCTTTCGAGCTGGCGTTTGGGGTCTGATGTTCCCCTCGCATGCACCCACTTGCCGCATATATACTAGTACTCTATTGGTCTCTCCACGTGTACCTAGCGACAAGCGATTTTTTTACACATAACTAGCGACAGTTACTTATCGCTAGATGTGCATAGAGGAACCAATAGAGTACTGGTATATATGTGGTAAGTGGGTGCATGCGAGGGGAACATCAGACCCCATGTGCATGAAAGGGATGAGGCGACTCCCCATGGAGTTCTGCGAAGCCTTACCTTGACTCTGAGATATGTATGCAGCAAGACCTGGAACTCGAAAGCCTCCTTGCCTTCATTCCTTACGTTCAATACAGTCCTTAAACCCTCCTGACTCAGTGTGACACTGTAGACAAGACCAAAGTCATACGGCCACGCCTTTCTAGCCTCATCGGATAGAGCAGTAGAGTAGAGACCGAAGTCAAGCTTCACACTATCATCTGATCCCTTGCTAGCTTCGCCTTCTGATGTAGATTTTCCTAAGAACTCCCAGCGGACGTTGCGAGCGAATCCGTGTTGTGGGTTCTTGCTTGTGGCATGGTCTTTGGGAGCGGGGCCGAAATTCTACAAGTTTAGATTATTAGCAATGCATCTTGTAAGATAAACAGGACCTAATCAGCTCCCTCGACCATCAATTCAAATGTAAACTCACCGGAAAAACGACAGGAATTCCCCCCCTAACAGGTTTACTCCCATCCAAAACAGCACTCTCACTCAACCACAAATTCTCCACCTCACCTTTACTCTTCCAACTAATAACACTAGCACCATGAAGTAACACCTCCACCGACTCCCCAGTGGGTAATTTAGCCGTTACACCATTGTCGGAGACATCGACTGTTGGCTGCGGTCCTGCTGCTTTTGCAGATATGGCGCTTGGTTTGTGGGAACGGTCGACCATTGTGATTTTGGGATGGTTGTTAGGAGAGAGAGTTGGTAGTGGGATCGGAATCGGAAATGGTGTAATTGTGGTTGCAGCTTCAATAGAAAAGGATTGTAGGAAAAGAAGTAGTGGTAAGAGAAAGAGGTGAAGGTGGGGTGTAGAAGAAGAAGAAGTTGGATGTGGGATAGCTGCTGCATTCTTTTTCAGGCCTTGTTTCATGTTTGTGCCCCACCTGCAACGATCTGTTGCCCCACTAAGACTTCAGTTACAGAAGGCGTGGGATAAGGGAGCTACATCAACCCGGCTTGTTATGGTAGGTGGGTAATATATATCAAACAAGAAGGATGTCTCTCCGATGTAAAAAAATATGTCTCAGCTTAATTGAAAACGTCATTGAGGTATTTTCATCATTACTCGAAAGAGCATTCAGATAGAAAGGCGATAGAATACAGTGACACCCAAGAAATCTCTGAAAACAAGAAAATCTCAACACAAAAAAGGCATTGTAGAATGGAAATAAATTCAAAACGAGACTCAAATTTCCCAGCTAAACGCTATCAAAAACTCGGCGATTATACAAATGAGGTACAATCCGTAACCATACCCTCTCCTCAAACCGAAATATCCTTACGCGCCAACCATGCATAGAAAATCTTCCTTGTCTAATGGTGATTGCGGTGAATTTTCTAGCCAGTTAAAAGTGCAGTACTTCTCGCTCACTCCTCCTTCCCACCACCCCTCATCACCTCACTCTTAACCTCAAACAAAATATCGTCAATCTCCCTCCTCTCCTGCACCCCAAACACAATACTCTTACAATCCGTCAAAATACCCCTCAACCTTGCCATAATACTTTTCGGCGTAAGTACCCTCCTCTCTTGCTCACCATTTGCGGCACTACCGCCACTTTCACTTCCATTTTCACCAGTTCCTTCTGCTAATTGCGGCGCATCTATTTCTTGAGGAGTGGAAACTTGGGGCTGAGAATCTGGAATATTGGAATCGGATTTGGTATGCTGACGCTGTTGTTGATGTTGGATTGGGGTATCGATGGCGGTGGGTGTTGGTGTTGGTGTCAATGTCGATGTCATTGCGGAAGAACGGCGTTGGGAGAGGCGGGATGCACGGTCGCCGGGTGTGACTTGTACGTATAGAAGAGCTTTTTGGCTTCGAGTATTCGCACGTGGTGTCGGTGTCTCATCCTCCATTGGCGCGGGAGACTGCTCCTGCTCCTCCGCGACGGGCGCAGGACCTTCCTCTTCAACGAGCGTAGGTGATGATTCTTCAATTGAAGCAAGAGCCTTAGCCGGCGCAGGGGAACTCCTCTTCTCCCCTGTTAGTTGCACATAGATAATATCCTCCATATCCTCATCGTCCAATAATCTGCTAGGACCTGTTGGAATCTGGACGGGATAGCTTCCACGACCGGCTTTGTACTTCCAATCGCCATGTTCATCCGCATCGATCTTGAGTTTCTTGATCGTTTTGTCCTCCTGGGAGAGAGATGGTCTGCCCTTTCTCTTCCGAGACATCTTGCTAGGAGATTGAAACTGAGATTGAGATTGAGATTCCAACTGTGACTGCGACTGGCTGAGTGAAGAAGTCGCTTGTGAGAGTTGAGATTGTGACTGCGATAGCTGAGATTGTGCTGGTGATTGCGGTATTTGAGACCCCAGTTGCGACTGCGAATTTTCTTGGGTTTGTTGTATTTTAGAGGGAGAAGGAGAATAAATTTTGACTTCCGGTACAGGGGCGTCGACATTTTGTAGTGGCAGTGGCAAAGTCGTGTTATTGTTGTCGTTGTCCAAAGCGGTACTATTGTCATTTTCACCAACAATAACTTCACTTGAGGCGACCCCACTAAAAGAATCAGCCACTCTACTAGCGTCCACATCAAGTGAGCTCGTCTCCTGAGGCTGCTGCACAAATTGACTATCAGGAATAACGTTGTCCGCAGAAATATCGGGAAGTTCAATTGCAGCAGCTTGGACCTCGGAGACAAGTTGCGCGTTTACCATATCGCGCTCAACAGAGCTGCTAGGCTCCTCGTCATGTCGATCCACCATCTCAACTTCAGGAACCTCTTCCGGAGCAGGAGTAGAAAACGCGAGTTTCGCACGCTCTACTAATTCATCGTTCGAAGATTCTTCCGGTGCTTTTGATTGGAGTCGCAGGGGTGATATTGCGCGAGCGAAGGTAGGCTCATCCGCTTCAGTACCGGCGCCCGTATGCTCTTCCTCGTCATCACCTCTGGGCGGCGACGATGGAATCTCCTCTTCATCTTTCCAAGGTCCATATTGCACAGCCATAGGACTCTGTCGCCTGGAAATCGAACTCTCTCGTCTCGATACCGAAGCAGCGGTAGGCGATGATCCCAAGATATCATCATCCAACGCTGGCGCAAGTATAGGTGTTGAGGGTCTATGATCCGGTGTATCGCTGTGAAGTGGATCAGAGGACATATTGCCCAATGCATGTTGCTTGCGAACTGGACTGGAGATGTCACGAAACAGAGGCGCTGTGTCATAGTGTTGTCGTTCTGAGACTTCCTTCTGGCGCTCTGTTAGATTTTGAGATTCCTGGTCGACGATGGGTGATGATTCTATGATGGCTTCGAATTGGATTTGGGAGTCTTCGTGTCGAAGCTTGCTTCTTGGTGTGGTGGCTTTGCGTAAGGGAGATGGAGCGGCCGCTAGTTTGGGCTTCATAGGGCTGATGAGACGAGGCATCTTGGGAGGAACTCGGAGCGTGTCCGGTGCCTATAAATTGAAGTCAGCTATAATTCTTTACGAGAGAGTAAGGCTAAGAGCAAAAGGCCCCTGTGTCTATATGTAGTTGAGTTTGCCTCCGCCTTGGATGCGCTTAATAGCAACGTGTAGTAGTAATACTGAGTACACAAGGAAGAATGGGAAGATTGGGAATAGATTTGTGTGAAATGAAACGTGACGACTTACCCTTTCGGGCAACTGACTCGGCAATTGTAGTAGGGTCTCGAAAGCTTCCGGGTACGGCGTGTCCTTCTGCCCGCCAATGGCAATCTGAACAGTCTTCCACAGCTTCTGGACCTATATCACGATGAGAAAATGCAAAAGGTCCAGGGATGATTTCAAGTAATTGAGACTGACCGCAGTCAAGAGAGTTAGAAAAGCGAACATACCTGTTCAAACAGCCCCCGATTATCCTTCAACTTCCCAACCTCGTCCCTCACTAGCACCGCGATGCCTTCCTGAATCTGCCTAATAATGATCATCTGAGCGGTGCTCGACCTTAGTAACCAAGAATTGACAGCGAACACTACCTCCGCAGCGCAATTGAGCTCCGCTACCAACCATAGAGCTTTATTAAGCATGGGATATAGGTGCTCATATTCCAAGTCAGGCGTCTTAGCTGAGACGGGCGAAGATAGTGAGCCTCCCCATAGTTGCCTGCGACCTTGTTCGATAGCTCGGCGATTTTTAGGTCGGATATCGTTGCGGAGAATGAGATCAACATAGCCAAGGTAGATGGTTAGATTACTTTCGGGGGAGGAAAGAAAATCGTGGAGCATTTGTGAGTGTGGTTCCGTGATAGCGAGCAAGACACCAGCATCACCCGCTTCTTTCTTGACCGTGATTACGCACTGGTCGTACAGCTGGCGAAGGGCTGGCAATTGGCTCGCGGTGTGGTAAAGTGTGGCAGAGAGAATCCGCAGAATGAGCTTGTAGTCCTGGCCAATTTGCCCAGCACTCGACTCTCCCATGGCTTTGGTGGCCTGTTGTAGTGGGTCTGCAAAGAGTGCATCCAGTGGTCGTTGGGATTGCGCACGCGCGACAAAGGTCTCGATGAGCTCGACTACAAAGGTAACCTTTGCACTTCGACTCACTCGAGATCTTAGACACTGCTGCGAGAGAGCGACGATATGCTGGACTAGATCCATAGACGGTGGGTCATCGTATGACAGTACATCCGTGAATCTAGCAGATAGGTGACCGAGAATATGTAGTACTGGGGATTGAACAGGGCCACCCTTGCCGCTGCGGTGCGCTGATGGCGTGGAAATTGCTTCGAAGGCGCCTTTTGATGAATCTCTGGCGAGGATCTTGTCAGTGTGTATAGTTGGTCCAAGCACGTTGAGCGACGACGTCATGAATCTCGTGAGATGGATTGTCTTGAGCTCTCTAGGTGCTGACCGTGCGAGGAAGTTTGTTATGCTTGCAATTGCAGACTTGAGCTCCATGGAGGGTGTGACCTCTTGGGTACCAGCATCAGCGACTGCTGAGAGCAAAGCCGTCCACAGCTCGTTCAAATCGGAGATAAACTCAGAGGGGCTAGTTGAGGAGGTTGGCGAGTTTGCAACTCGGTAAATCTCTGGAAACTGTTCGAATAGAGTTCCGAGTAAAGTCAGGATTTTAGCAACCCTGGAGCGAACCCATTTGGGGTCAAGTCGAGGTAGTTCCTTTAGGTCAAAGTCCCATGCCTGTTCTGTATCCTTCTTCTCCTTATTGTATTCATTCGCTCTATTCTCATTCCAGACCGCCGTTGAGGCGAGCAGCGCCTTCAATACCTGACATCCCATTTCGGCGTGTTTCCGACCTCTTTTGCTCGCTTCAGACAGCACTTCGGACACATACTCGTCCCAATACAAGTCAAGTTGCTCGAACGAAGTGTCGGGGCGCAGCGCATAATACAAAAGTGCATAATACGTTGACAGTGCCGCCACACTTATTGGTTTGGAGAAGTTCCCTCTCTTCTCACGCTGGAAGTGACTCATGACTGGAATTTTGAGAACCCTTCGGAAACTCTGTGGGGTAGATTGGCTGAGATTCTCTGCGTAAATGAGCCGGGCCCAGGCTCGGAAAGCCAAGATTTTCAGCGTGCTATCGCCACCAGTGTTGAATGCATATTGAGGCACTCGTGAGAGCAGATTCTGCAGTGATACTTTGTCCAGCTGTGAAGGACGAACGCCACGGAGGAACAGAATTGCCGCGGTCCATGTGCGGAACACGGAAACACATAATTCTTGGTCTTTTATCTCCTTGGTCAAGTGATCCGTGAGAAATTCACTAAAAGGCTTTTCATCACACGTTTTCGTAAGTAGCTCGACCATTGCTCTAGAGGTATCCTTACGCCCGCCAAGTTTGATGGCAACTGAAACACCTACGCTTGTGGAAGGTGTACGGATCTCTTGAATACTGCTGAGCATAGAGCTGAATAGTGGTTCTAGCCATAGGGAAGCCTTCGCGGACATGAAGATGGGTACTTGGTCCACCAGATGCTGATATATGGCCACCCTGCGGCCAACAACTTGCGTTTTGAAGCCATCAAGCTGAGTATTAAGTGCAGCCAAGGTTTCCAATACGCGGCCTACTCGGTCTGCGGTTAATGTGCGCGTGCCAAACCGTTGCTGTGCAATGAGTTCGAGATGGTGGTTCGCAATCGTCTTTGACAAATCGGGCATTTGCAGCACAGATATCGAGTATTCGAGGATGGAAGCGCAATCTTCGCTGTCAAAGGCGTCCTTGAGATCTCTCCTCTCATCCTGTAGTCGGAACAAGCACAGTAGAAATTTCATAGACCGAGTAATGAGGTGAAAATCGGGTTTCTGGGTTTCCGCGTCAATGGCGGCCATGTCCCTTCGAACAAAGTGTAATAGTAACTTGATCTTGTCCTTCAATGCCTTCATGTCTGCGTCTGGCAAACTCTTATATGCCTTGAATGTCGCCAACATAGACACATACGCATCGATTCGCTGGTCTTTCCCATCCTTGGCCAAGCTCTTTAGCATTTCTTCCAGCATGGCGCCTAAATTCCTGTGGTTGTGGGCCGGCGCCAAAGAGTGATCGCTTGGTCTTGAGGGCTTCAATATCGATCGCGTTATAAAGTTCTGCCTATGTGAAGATGGTGGATCTTTCTCGTCAAGAGCCTTCACATTCTCCTTATCCCGAAGTATGCTGTAATCCGGGGTGTTGTAGTACTCATACGCGGTAAAAGGCACGAAATCGACACGCTTTTTATCTCGTGAAAGTGATGTCGTAGTAGGAGGAAGTGATGACGGAGGTGTCTGTTCAGGTGTTGAAACTGACGCCTTGGAGGTACTGGACATAAGTCTAGCAATTTCGTTGCTGTCTTCGAGATAATCGTTGATGTCGTTCAGGGTCTCGTCGACAAAATCTGTTGGTGTAGATTCCCTGGGGGGTGTTGGGGGACGAGCTGGATAGGACTCAAAGGTCTCTAGTGATGATACAAACGCCATTGCTATGCATAATCAAAGAGGAAAGAGTCAAGTGAAATAGAGGCCATGGTGTTGGAGATGCAGGCGCTTGGGATACTTTTCTTTTGGAGGTACTGCACGGTCCAAGGGTCCGCGAATGAGGAAGACGCGCTCGTGTTGGTTTCCTGTCAAGCCACTTAACTATTAATACCACACGATTCGAACTTTTTGCTCATGAACAAAGGTTCATTCAAATGATTTCATCTGGCTTTTATCAACGTTCTCGTGTGCACAATGTGAGTAGTCATATCTGATCACTAGACCGATGCGATGAGACGACGGACCCCCGACCCCAACTCTCATGTGATCAATCATATTGTTGGAGACCGAATCGAGATGATGAAGGCTTATACAGCGAGCTCATGAGCAGTAATAGGCATCATGTTCTATTGAAATAGCCTGGCCAAATGAACAAAAGGAGAAAATCAAGATCCGGTCTTTTCATTTATTAAGCTCGACATGCTCCTCAGTCAAGACCTCGAGAACCAAAAGAAGAAGCTAAAACCGAGAACTCATTCGAACACTCCCAATTTATTGGACCGAGCGGAACCACTCCCAAATCACAAAGGACTGAGTGGAATAACTCCCAAATCACGAAACCGAGCGGAGTTGCTAAGTGTTGTGCGTCACAGACGATTCATTTCAATAAGCTACATCGAATGAACCAGACCGTTTGACTGTGGCAGTGGCGTAAATTCAACAACAGAGTTTTGGTAGGATCGAATACCATGAAGATTGCTCATATAGAGAACAGTTGACTCCGAGATGCTGAGCTGGACATATACTCGATCAAGTTTATATGCAAAGATGTTACGGAGGAAGCTCACTAGTAGCAAAGAGGTGAAGCTATTGCATTAGGCAAATGAGGCAAGCCCGATATCTTAAATCAATTTATGATGCGGTGGATTTTAGCAGTCTTGGGCACTGGGAGATACCATCATCAAGAAATATCAGCTCTCACCTTGGTGCTTGGAAGTTCTAATCCCCCAGATATTGAGTTTCACTCGGTACTGGATTCAGATGGCAATTGGTATGAGAAATCGAATGGAGCCCCAACCCTGATGGGCACGGCCTCTCCTCTAGACTTGCATTTCTCGCTTCATTTCTTGCTATTTCATGCTACATCGAGCGTATCCCATTTTGGAGGCTAGAGAAATCCATCCGCTAGCCCTGATACCGTTCAACTTGAATACATACTCTAACGAGTAGTATAACCACCATCGATAACAATATCAGTGCCAGTGATGTAAGAACTAGCATCACTAGCAAGCAAGACATAAGCACCCTTCAACTCCTTGGCCTTGGCATCACGGCCCATAGGAATCATGCTGTGCCACAACTCCTGAATGTCCTTGGAGACGAAGTCGGAGAGACCGGTGTCGATGTAGCCAGGGGAGATGGAGTTGACGCGGGCAAAGTCACGCCATTCGTTGGCGAGGGATTTAGCGAGATGGATGCAGCCGGCTTTGGCAACGTTGTAGGATGTCTAGAATAAAAGTTAGTATTATATTG
This sequence comes from Tothia fuscella, assembly GCA_010583015.1. Lineage (NCBI taxonomy): Eukaryota > Fungi > Ascomycota > Dothideomycetes > Venturiales > Cylindrosympodiaceae > Tothia > Tothia fuscella. The sequence goes on from MU007130.1 coordinate 16,318, forward strand.
TGTATGGTCTGAGAGGAAACTGTGGGATGTGACTTACCTGTTCTTGTGGATAATTGGCAATATGACCAGACATAGACGCAGTAATAATCAAACTACCAGTCCCACGCTCCCGGAAGTGCAACCCAACCGCCCTCGCACAATTGAACGTTCCATTCAAATCCGTCTCTATAACCTCATTCCAAGCCTCCACAGTCCCATCCAAAATACCCGAATCAGCAGTCCTTCCAGCATTAGCGATGAAAACATCAACCTTGCCAAAGTCCCTAATAACATCCGCTACCAACTTCTCGACGTCCTTGTAGTCGCTAACGTTGCACTTGTAGGGAATGGACTTGACACCGTATTTCTCGGACAGCTCTTTGGAGTTCTTTTCACCACCTTCCTTGCGGGAGGAGTATGTGATTGCGACGTCGGCGCCCATTTCGGCGCATCCTCGTGCTGCTTCTGTGCCGATGCCTGTGGGGCCGGACGCTCCTGTTACGATAACGACTTTGCCCTTCAAGCTGAGGAGTTCCTTGAGGGAGTCGGATTTGGGGACTGGGATAGGCATTTTGAGGTTTGTTGATCGATGAAAGGAATTGAATTGATTGTATCGAGATGAAGTCGATGGAATTGTTGATCTTGAAAAGAGTGGTTGAAAGCAATTGCTGTAACTGCGGGGGGATCTGAACATATATACACCTGCGGGGCAATTCCAGACAACGCAGTGTGCATGGGATGGCTGCGGGATAAAGTAAAAAATCTCAAGCAGTTCCCCCCTCCATGGTGGGGCACGATAGCTAATTAGCGCTACGTCAGGCTGCGACTTCTGTTTTCATTCGTGGTGATGCAGCATTAGGTCATCCATAACTGGAGCTCTATCCTGGTAACCTAGCTTTGATGTGGGTAGCCATGGCCAATGAGGATAATATTGGATGTTCGTTAATAGCTGGGCATGCTAGTTTTTGCCTATTTCTCGTGTGCCGGATAGAGTTTCATCTCCAGAATGCAATAAAAATTGGCTTTGTCAGTTTGGATTTCTGATTTCCAAAATCTGGTCAATCCTCCTCGGAAGGTATATCTGCAGTGTCGACGTTCGAAGCTGCAAGTACCCGAGTAGCCTTTGTAAGGCCAAGTACGGGAATCACTAAGCAATTGGAAAGCGCTGACACATGAACGGAGCATATATCTATTAGTCAATAGGGCAGCCAAGGACAGTAGCTACCTTGTAATTGAGGGGTATACTGAAATAGGTAAATGGTATTGATATTGGGATGGAAGGATTTCTCGGTGTTGACACGAAAGGAGAATCCAGCGGAGTGGAGATGAGATGATCAAATTTGGCACACCACGTGACTAATCCAAAGCCCACAACCAAATGGTACTCAAATGATTCAAAGTTCCGAGTTAGACACTAGACAGTGGGAGTGGTGCTGTATATGCGATTGGGGCCAGTATTCTCGTCCCACTACCCCGCCGTCTCGGTTTTGGAGAAAGACCTTCTGAGGTTAGTTCTACTGAGTCTAAAGTATGGCACTCAACAATAGAACGAGGCTGATACTGACTGTCTTTGACTGTCGTTATATTCCATAAAACTACGGCTGGACTCGCGATCTAATGGACGAGAATCAGAACGCAGGGTACAACTATTGAAAAACGCTTTTCCATTTCTGTCAAATCATCTCTTCTCCTTAAATAATCCCTCCCTCCCTCCCTCAAAATCGCCAACATCATACTCATTGGGATATTTCTCAATGATCCCTGCCAGTTCTTGGATCTGACTGTCCAGCTCTTCAGTCATTTCCTCATAAACACCGTCAAACAGGTTCCGCAACGCAGGCCTCTTCTCCCTCTCCGCAGCATTAAACGCCTTTAGCACTGCCTTCTTCACAGTTTCCTGCTCCTTCTTCTCCAATTCCTCGTTCCACAGTCCTTTTCCCTCCATATATTTCCTTAACCGAGTAATAGGATTATCCCGACGTTTCCAAGATTCCACTTCTCGTAATTCCCTGTACTTAGAAGAATCATCCGATGTACTATGATGCGAAACGCGGTAGGACATTGCTTCTATCAGCACTGGTCTCATGCTCCCCTCCGTAGCCAACTTCCTCGCCCTAGCCGTCGCTTCATGCACCGCAAAAATATCATTCCCATCCACTCTTATCGTATCGATCCCATACCCCACCCCCCTTGACGCTATCCCATCCCCCCGATACTGCTCCAACGTCGGCGTTGAAATAGCATACCCATTATTCCTACACAAGAATATGACAGGACAACTCCTCGTCGCCGCAATATTAAGAGCAGCGTGAAAATCGCCCTCCGATGCTGCGCCCTCTCCAAAGTAACAACATACGACCCTCGGTTCCTCACTCGGATTCTGTAAGTGCTCCATTTTGAGTGCGTAAGCTGCTCCTGCCGCCTGCGGCAGTTGCGTCGCTAAGGGAGAAGATATAGTATGAATATTCAAATCTTTAGACCCATAGTGAACGGGCATATTCCTCCCCAGCCCATTATCCAACCTATTAGCAAAAAGTTGATTCATAAACTCATCCAACCGAAATCCCCTCTGCTGAAACACACCCGTTTCTCTATACTGCGCAAAGATCACATCTTCCTTTCTCAGTGCTGCTGCAGAACCAACGGCTATTCCTTCTTCACCAGCTGAAACCATGTAAAATGATAATCGGCCTTGTCGTTGTGCTTGAAACATTATGGGGTCTAGGATTGAGACTGTGAGCATGTCTTTATACATTTTTAGGATTTCGGAGTCGGAGAGGTTGAGAGGTTCGCGGGATTTGTCTACGATTTGGCCGGATTGGTCGAGGATTCTGTAGGTGGGCATTGCGTTCTTTTCGGAGGGGGAGGTGAAGTTTAGGGTTGTGGTGAATTTGGAGTGAACAGCGCCGGGGAAGTGTACACTATACAGTTGTGTTAGTATAACAACAGGAACATATCTAAGACTTTTTGAGAGTATATCATACAAGTCTGACCCTGGTTGTTGTTTTACAGAATTCCATCTTACGCCAGATGTTACTTGTAAACATACTCTAGGTCTCCTTTTCGGCCTTGGACGAGTAGCTAAACAAGATGAAAGAACACGACGAGCTGGAGTACGTGTAGACATGATTTTGGAATAGTTCTGGTGAGAGGAGGGAAGACAATGGCGAAAAGCGAGGAGTTTGTTTCTTCAGAATGTCATCTCGGCTTGACGCGGCTTTAGAAAACATCCCTGTGATCATCTCCGCGAGTCAGCCTCAAATCTGGGGTAAATCTCATGTTTCACCAGATAAGCCAGCTTTGACGACAGTAGTTCATCCTTTGACGATAATAGTTCATCTTTGTATTTCCTCGAGTAACGGAATGAGTTCTGACGTCATCAGTTGCTTCTGGATGAGATGGCATGTCGAAGAAGTAGGAATATTATATTTTAGCGACGAAGTGGTCATTCGATAATCCTTTTTGTTTATATTGCAATTCGTATTCATATTTACATTCCGTTCATCGACATCATGTCTGTATTCTTTACTTCTTACTCAATCTCACTTGCTGATATTTCAGTCCATTCGAATCTTAATCCCAGCCCTCTCCTGTCTCCTCGTCATCATCCCTCGTGTCATATCCGCAGCAGTAGCGTCAAGAGACCTCTTCCCAACCATAGTCGAAGAAGGCGCAGGTCCAAAATCCGGCGTCCCACCCAACGTACCAAAGATATCACCAAGATAATTAGCAGTAGCAACACCCCCCTCATAAGTATCCCAAGCGCCAAGAATGCCCTCAACGACCTTGATACCAGCAAGGTAGATATTCGCAATCGCCGGCAAAAATGCGCCTTGATTGGCATAAAACAAATTCGTGTAAGCTTCTTGACCGGGGTATTGTCTGTCGAAGTCGGAGGCGGTGCGCATAATGATTATGCGGGAGTAGTCTACTAATCCAGCAGTAGCGGCTCGAACCATTGCTTCAAGAGTGGCGTTATCTTCTTGAGCTGTAGAGCAGTAAACACCACTTCCATTCGTCATAAGAGTGGTTAAGTTCCCAAAAGCTTCCCCGAGTAATGCGCCCGAGTAATAGACATCACTAGTAGCAACATCGCAAGCGAGCACACTCGGTGGAGCTGTAGCAGCAGCGTAAACCTCGTCCGATGCATAATTGGCACGATATGCAACCGCATCAGCAGAATCATTGAGTGTCGCTGTTTTAGCCCATCCAATAGCCAATTCTTGAAGAGCTTGATTTACTTCAAAAACTTCGGTGCCATAAATGACCTTCGGGTACTGATCTGGTGCAGTCGCGCCAAATGGTACATATCCGGTGGTGAAATTATCAGGAAGCTCGCGAGTGTCAAACTCGTATTGGAGGGCCACCTGAACGGCGTAGCGAGCGAATGTTACGGAGCAAATTGTTGCTACTTCGGGGTTGATACCGCCGATGCCAGCGACCATCCAGTATGTATTGGTGAAATTGAATTTTGGGGATAAAACGAGTGACATGACAGATGTGGCAGCGTTTATTTCTAATGTCTGTTAGTACAGCTGACATTCTCCACTACACTAGAGGCAGTTCTACTTACCGCTTTCCCCAATTGTAAATTGGCACACTTCTCCAGTAGCTGTACAGTGGACATCCGGGAACAGAGGCGACAAGCCAGGCAATGTTATGTTTTGCTCAAAGAGATCAAACTCCTCAATCCCGTACCACACATCTGCTTCAGGATCGAACATGCTTATTATGAACATTTTTGGGCTGATTGGAGCACCATCACTGCGTTTCACAAATTCTGTATTTCCCCAAAGTGCACTACGTTCCTGCACCGGGTTTGCGTCCGCAATTGGAGTGCACAAGACGGTAGCGACTAGAGAGATAGCGAGAGCGCGCGATTTGGCTAAAATGCGCATTTTGGGAGTACTTCAGGATGTATTGGTATCAAACAACTTGAGATCAAGATGAGCGGACTGAAGGAAGTTGCGAAGGACTGAAAAATTAAGGAACCAGAACCTATCTACCTTGAAGAGCTCAAGAGCTCTTTTTGCAGCTTCCCATTTCAGGCCACCAAGCTGCAGTAGCTAGATCCTGATCTCCGTACCTACATCCGGCTCGGCCAACAGTAAGGTGAGATTGGTTGGAATATCGGTACAGTACAGGTTGCGCATGAAAATCTAACCAAGATTTGAGGAAACAGTTGCGAGTGACGGGGCCGTCCGACGATAGAGGCTGATAAGAAGTTGAGGGGCGTGTAGCGCATCGTGAACTGTATCCCACTGGTTCGTATATATAAGCTAACGCATTAGGTGAGGCGACCATATCGCTCAAGCACTTGCCAATCCAGGATAAGCATCCGGGAATCCAGTATTCATGGCTTCCATAATCTTGGGTGCTTGGGCGCAATTATGCTGCATCGAGCCGAAAAAAGCAAGATGGCACAATTGAGGTTGCGTTAGCAAAGTGGTTCGAAGAATAAGTTTTGGAGGTGAGCGCTAGAGGTGGTGACGTAGGTGTGGGGAGGTTTGTGCCTAAAGTAACAAAAAGCAGTAATAACTGAGATTCTTATCTTCTGCAGTGAGCATTACTTGCATGACTTATGTAGTGTGATAGCCGCCTTATCTTATCAAAAAAACAATGCAATAAGGATCATTCTTGAGGAAACTGTTCCAGTTACGCATAGAGTTTTCGACAGGCGATTCGAACTTCGCAACGGCACGCAGGAGAGCATGTCTGTAATACGTAGAAATGCTGGAAGATCAAGGTCATACCGTAAAATATAGGTCCGTGGAGTGCGGCGTTCGCGATAGCTGGTCTGATCCGGTTCGTAGTACTCTCATAGTTCATGGACACCTGTATTTCATGGATAGTTGAAGCTAAGAGCAATTCCCCTGGGGAAAATTACAGTAGTTCTAAGAGTAGGTTCGGGAGAAAGTCTGCTCTATCATGGTTCCAATCTATACTAATAGTCATTGCTCTGAACGCCATACATGGTCAACCTTTTCAAGCACAAGTATAGCTGCTCTTCACGTCAGGACTACCACCCTTATACCGTGCTTTCTGAGGATGCGGACATAAGATTCTGGTCTTCTTCGGACCAAAAGTACTACTCATGTCCACGTCCAGAACATCGGGAGCCTTCCCATTCTCTACCCAATCGACTCTATAAATGGAGGTTAGATATCGAAAATAACGCGAAACATTGTACATCAAATGCAACTTACAAGCTCTTAAAAATACCCTGAGGATACAAACCAGTCCCCGTGTAACAATGTCCGACTCCTGGTGCTTCGAATAGTCGATAGTAGTCGTGCAGGTTTTGATCGCGCTCAGCAACAGCATTCCAGTAGAATCTTGTATTTCTGGAGGGGATGATACTGTCAGCCTGTCACGAATAAGCAATTGCTATCAAACCTTCCGAAAGTACTTACCAAACCATGATAGGTGATTAATTTCCCTCCAGCATCGCGGAACGGCTTCAGATTAGTGTCATTAGTCCCAATAACTTCATGATATTCATCGACCGAAACCTGGAACTGCCTGTCGAATTCCGGCCACTTTATGGTTTCGAAATCATAATTCGGATCTTTCTGAATGAAATATTTGATCCAGTCACCAACTAGACTGAATGGCTTCCCAACGCAAGTTCCATTGGTTTGACATACCGAGTCCGCTAAGCCAAGGGTGGTGTCCAGATATGGAAGCAAATCGCTAGCATACGGAATAGAACCTTTTGTAACGAAGGAAGCGCCGTAATTCGTCTTCAAAGCTTTCATGTACGGATGTATAGATGAGTTTCTTCCTGTCCATCCGACATGAGCTACAGTCGCTGCTTCGCGCGTGACGTTTCGAGGTAGTTGGCCGAATCCGCAGTCCACAGTTGTGTTGACGAGGGAGAAAGCGTCGAAATAGCATGCATCCGAGTCCGATATGATACCATCGATTAGTCCATCCTTCCCATCACAGGCTTTTGTTGCTGCTGCAGACAAGGCGGCGAGCTCGCATGGATTAATATAGGTACCAATCTCATGCATTTGTGTCTGTGCCCAAAAACCTGCTGGTGTAAGTTGCGACCAGTCCAACACAGGCGCAGATGCAGCAATCCCATTGAAGGCACTGGGATATTTCTGCGCCAGCATATAACCCTGCCTTCCTCCTTGCGAACAGCCATTCCAGTACGAATGATGAGGCGCCTTTCCGTAAAAGCTTTTTGCCACTGCCTTTCCAAGAATGGACAGGTCATTCAACGATGTCTGCGCGTAATGCCTAAAGTTCTCCATGTCCACTTTGCCATCACTTTTCAGAGCCCAGTATTTTGGATGCGCATTGGGGTGACCACCATCTGTAGACGCGGCAGCATAGCCCTCAATTACAGCCCCGGTCATGGTTCCAAAGGCAGTGTCGCTCAACCCAGCTGTCCATCCACTTCCGCCCGCTGCTTGTAGTCGTCCGTTCCAATCTTCGGTGGGTAGCCATATTTGAACTGTGGTTCTTCCTTCCGTCCCTTGTGGTGTGTATTGTATGGTTACGTTGCAGAATTCCGACTCCGGAGAGGTCGCAAGTCCATTATTTGAGTAGAGTCCTCCTATCACGTATTGGTAGCCTTTATGTACCGTATGGGCTTCCAGGGACCGGACCTGTGCGCCAGGAAGAGATGGATATGGTATTGCAGTAGGAGAACAGGCGACTACATTGGCTGCACGCTGAAGCAGTGCCATGATTGAAAAGACAGTATTTGGAAGGTCTTACAACCTGGCGCGATAATTCCATTATGAAGAACGAAAATTTAAGCATTGTGAACTCTCGGCTTCGCAGGTACTGGTAGCAATCTAGGACTCTATATTGTCAATATATCATTTCGGAACGGGTACTTTAGTGAGATGCAGTTGGATTGTGAGAGTAGTGATGTCAGTAGCTTGTTACAGGTAGAGATGAGGATTTTATATTTTATTGAAGTAGTACTTTTAACTCTTGCTTCATAGCGAGAGAATATAGCTAGGAATTAGATCGATGCTAAACAGAGCTCAAGCTGAATTTTGAGCTGATGCATATGCTGGTCGTAGATGCGGGCTGTTGTGCTGGGGATGTTTGCATAAAACAGGACAAGTCCACCCTAACAAGCTGATGATTTGGTACGCCGTTGCAGGAGGACCGTGGTTGAGAATAAGAAGGATGAGCCTCATATGTTTCAAGGAGTAGATATCACCCTCGGAATGATATATAAAATTTGTACTTCGTTTCATGCTATCGAGGTTGTGTTGTTCGCGGACCCGAACCGGGTTCTCCGAATTCCACGTCACCATGGCAACACAAACCCAAAACACCACCGTCGGCACATAATAAAATACTAAGCATTCTTCGAGAATATTTCACAATTATACGCCACATTCCAATCCAAAAAACACAAATGCCACGCGACGACCCCGATCGCGAGCGCAGACGTCGCAGTTCCCACGATCCAGAATCCGAGAGAGACAGGCGGCGAGAACGGGACCCAGATCGCCAACGAAGACGCAAAACACACCGCGCAACAGACAGTCAAGGAGATTTATTACCAAAACATCGCGACCGTAGTTCTCACGACTATGAATCTAGTACACCAAGATCTAGTAATAGGCGGCATAGCTCTAGCAGAGGAACAGACAGCAGCCCGTTAAAATCGGGAAGTCTAGCACAGCTTGATTCGTTGAATGCAAAACAAGGGTGGAAGCAAAATCATTATGATGGGGCTTATTTACAGGAAGTTCGAGATAAAGAGAGTAGATTGGAGAAAGAAAGAAGGCGGGAAGAGCGAGAGATAGAGCGAGAACGGAGGCGTGCTGATAAAGATGCGGAGCGCGAGGAGAGAAGGCGGATGCAAGAGCTGCAGGAGCAGAGAGAGTTAGAAGCGGAGCGACAAAGACTGAAGGAGGAAGAGCGAGAGAAGCGACGAGAAGAGAAACGAAGACTAAAGCGTTTAGAGAAGGACAGGCAACGTGAGATCGAGGACGAGCGGGCGCTGGATGTTGGGAGAGAATCAGAACGTGATACCGAGAGGGAACGGCTGAAGCAAGCTCGTAAAAACTTGGAGCGAGAACAAAGGAGAAGAGAAATGGAAACACGAGATGACCGCGACGATGATTCATCTGAAGATAGGCACAGAGACAGACCGAGGAGGCACTCCAAATATGCAGAAGTCAATCAGGAAAGCCCACGTGGAGTAAAAGAGCACAGCAGAGAGTACTCGCCGCGGAAGAAGGCCCGAGTTGTTAGCGGTCCCTACCTTGAAGATGGAAGAAGGGATGAGGTCTACGAATACCGGAAGGAAAAGTTGCGAGATGATACGACTACAAGTGACTATACCACGGATACCCAATGGACAGGGAAACGGAAAAAGCGGATATGTGGGTTATACACAGGGACTAGACGCTGATCTGTACTAATGCAAAATCTAGGTATAATTGTTACTGCTATTGTTATAATACTACTCATCGCCATTCCTGTCGGCGTGGTCGTCTCAAAGAACAAAGGTGGAACTCCAAACTTCAAAGGGGGCAAGTCAGGTACTTCAAACGCGAACCTCAATGGCGTATCCGAGAGCAGCATTCCTGCCTCCGCTAAAGGTGGCATTCTGGATCCCTTCTCCTGGCTAGACACTAAGGATTTCAATGTGACCTATACGGATGTCCTAGTGGGTGGCCTACCTGTCATGGGCCTGAATACCACATGGAACGATAATGTTCAGGCAAACAAGAACGTACCATCCTTGAAAGACGAATTTGCGTATGGATCTATGCCGATTCGGGGTATGAATCTCGGCGGATGGCTCAGTCTGGAACCATTTATTACACCATCTTTCTTTAGCACATACAAGTCTAGGGACGGGGTCATTGACGAATATACCCTAACCAAAGCATGGGGTCCCTCAAAAACTGCCAAAGAGCTGGAAAATCACTATGCCACCTTTGTCACTGCGCAAACTTTTGCTGACATCCGCGCCGCTGGGTTTGACCACGTCCGTATACCATTTTCATACTGGGCTGTCACAACATATCCAGGAGATCCTTACCTTGCCAAAGTCTCATGGAGATATCTTCTTCGAGCAATAGAATGGGCACGGCACAATGGTTTACGCATCAATTTGGATCTGCATGGTGCGCCTGGAAGTCAAAATGGGTGGAACCACAGTGGACGACAAGGTGTAGTTGGATGGCTCAACGGCACAGATGGAACTCTGAACGGCCAACGCACTATCGATATCCACAAACAACTCACGACTTTCTTCACCCAACCTCGCTATACCAATATCATAACCGTATATGGCCTCGTCAACGAACCTCGCATGACAGGTTTGGACCGCGCAACCGTCCTCGCGTGGACTGTGGAAGCCGTCAAGACCATCCGTGCGAACAACATGACCGCCGTACTCGTCTTTGGCGATGGCTTCATGGGTCTGGATAATTGGCAGGGTCAATTGCAAATTGATGATAAATTGGTGTTGGATGTACACCAATATGTCATTTTCAACAATGATCAGATTTCACTGTCACACGAGAAGAAACTCAATTTTGCTTGTGGGGGATGGACACAGCAAATGGCAAGATCACAAAACAAGAACAGTGGATTCGGACCTACCATGTGTGGGGAATGGTCCCAGGCAGATACAGACTGTGCACAATATCTCAACAACGTCGGTATAGGAACACGATGGGACGGTACGCTCAACACCGGAAATGCCAGCACTCAAGTCCTCTCACCTCAATGTCCCACGAAGAATGATCCCCTCTGCGCTTGCACAAACGCTAATGCCGATCCGTCCAAGTACTCTACTGCGTATAAGCAGTGGCTTCTCTATTTTGCACTTGCGCAAATGGAAAGTTTTGAGACTGGGTGGGGTTGGTTTTATTGGACGTGGAAGACGGAGACGGCGACGCAGTGGAGTTGGCAGTTGGGGATGAAGGCTGAGATTTTGCCTAAGACGGTGCAGGATCGGAGTTTTACTTGTAAGGATAAGATTCCTGACTTTGCGGGGATGGGGTTGCCGGAGAATTATTAGATTGGTTGATTGTTTTGGTTATGCATGGGAAGGAGGCGTTTGTGATTTGGGATTAGGCTGTGTTTTGGGCTTTTTTGCATTTGCGAGGTTGTGGCATTTACACGCATGTATGTGGTGTCTTTGGTTTTGTAATGGGTCGAACGAATGTCGTTGTACATAGCGAGAATAGATATGCGCGCACTGCTATTTATATATATATTCAATTAAGCTTTTTCAGTCGCCTAAGCGACTATTTAAGCTATTCTATAGTGTAACAGTAATTTCAACAGTAGAAAATCCGGTGATAGTGAAGATACAGTATATAGAGAGTGAGTGTATAGTAAACCACGGTTGACTACCAAAGTTAGTACGCAGAAGCCACTCACTCAACCATGGTTCTCTGCTATAGGCTCCAAAAATAGAATTACCAAATCCGGCTACCTCCATACCAATAGTCTCGTTTCCACTACCTTACCATCTTTCCACAAATGAATATTTCTGTTACTCACGAACCTCAGACATCAAATGACACCATCACCCCAAACCAATAACAAAATACGAATTTATTTCTTGCTACTACCAAATATGGTCGGCGGAGCAGGGTAACCCTGTCAGTGTGGCGGTGCTCAGCCCATCCATTCGCAACAGCACCTCATGTACGTCTTCCTTCTCGTCTGTACAACGCTGACAGAGCGCAAACAGTAACTTGATGCGGTGGCAGTATGTCCACATTTCTGGCTTACTCCCGGCGATTTTCGTGTGTCTACTGATCGTACTTTGTAATACTACGGTGATATTGTGATTATTCCGCTGAGTTCCGCGAAGTTGTAAAAATAGAGTGGAGACTGTGATGGGGTTGGTATAAGTAAGGTTAAAGGACCATATCTTCACCATTCATCTAACATTCCAAATATTCATTTGTATCTTCTATCTCAAAGTTATTTTTCCAAATTCAACTCCTCAATCAATCATCATGCATTTCACCACCTCCATCCTAGCAGCAACATCACTCCTTACTCTCGCCTCAGCCAGAATAATCGGCATCGCAGTCCCCGACACAATAAAACCCGGCGATGGGTTCAACGCCATTATCGAAACGGAGAATTACATCCAATCCGTATATGACGTATCCATCGCATTTGGCGTTTCCCCAGGAAATGGTTTCCCCCCGGCCTTGGGAAATTTGTTAGAACCAGGTTCTTATTATTTGGGTCCAGGTAAGATTGACACTCTATGGGTGAAGTTAGGGATATCATTGCTAATGCATTGGGTAGAACAATCAAATACGCTCTACAATATTACGAAATGGACCGGACTGCCGGCTAGTACGCCGAAGGGGGAAGCTACCCTCTCAGCGAGCTTATTTAGTTTGTATGGTGCTTCTAAGTCACCTACTTTGAGCAATTATGCTGTTAAGGTTACGATTGGGGATTCGACTAGCTCGAATTATGTGTCAAGCACGCAAGTTTGATTGATGAGCTTGTTAGACGATTGAACGTGTTTGCTCTGGTGTTTCCATAACTTCTTTGTATTGCTACAATTGGTTTCGGGTCTGGTTAGCTTTCATCTAATAGTGTTAATGTTTATGGTTTTCCAATTCTCTCGTTCTGTCATTGAAGTTTCACTTCTCCAGAAAACCCTCTTTCCGTTTCTTCTCGCTTTCTCTTACCTTTCATCAATATGCCATATCTTATCAAATCAGAGCAAGCCGCATCGATTGAAGCTGCCTTTCGTGCTCAAATTCGGGGAGAGAGGATTGATGAGCTGGATATCCTGCTAGGTATCGCCAAAGTCACTGGTGTACCAAACAGCACCTCCTGGTACTCGCCTGCTTCTCTCCGGATGCAAAAGGAGAAGTCTCATCTCGGGGCTGCCGCCGATATATCAAACTCGTTCTTTGAGTAGGAATGAGCACATTTAGGTCAACAACCAAAAAGAATTATGAAGCGATTTCGTATATCCTTATATACCGGAGCCTATCTGGCTTTCAAAGAATTTGAATGGGCAGGATATCATGGGTGAGTAGGTTGCATTGATGCGCCATGGAGAAATATATGTGCCAGCCTCATCTAACGGTGAGCTCTCCCATCGATTACCGGTATAAGGAAACCGAAGTCAGAATGTGCTCAAAACATGCGCACACGTCTTTTTACCTGTAAAAAGGTTTTCGGTTAGCTAAGGCAGTGTTCAGTTATAGCGCTCCTGTCAAAGTATAAGAAAGATCCAAAGCATTTTTTCTTCCTCACAACATCACGAACATCCTGAACAAACTCTCATCACAGACATTTCGGATTTCTTACAACATCACAAAAATCTTAAACAAGCTCTCACCACCAATATTTCGGATTTCTAACCACGATGCCACCTACAAAATTCTTGGACCTTCCCTTCGAGCTGAGACAACAAGTCTATGGCTATCTCGACACCACTGCAGGCCCGACATTATGGTTTCGATGCTGGGGACAGCGACTTGGATGTCAAAATCCGCCACCACGTACTATGTTCTTTGTATGCAAACAGGTCATTGCGGACATGATTGGGTGCGTATTTGCACACTACATTTTTTACGCACAAACAGTTTCATTGCAATCATACTAACTCACCGTCAGACTTACATACCTGCGTGGCAAATTCACACTTAGAATTACCACATCCACAATACCACTTTTCCCGTCCACGGTCACCCTGCTCAGCACCAACAACACTCTCCTTCAAAGCCATCTCACTAACCTAGCGTTTCTCAAAGATTTGTTCATCACCATCGTCGACAATCCCATTCTCGCCACCGATGATGGTCAGTCCCTTCGCAGAACGATCAGACCGTTGCTCTCCCGTGCCACCAACCTCCGCACCGTCTCCCTCGGCATTTCCAGCTCACATCTTCAGGCAAAAAGGCTGCATGGGAGTGGGCGACGCATTACTTTTGCCCGTTGCTTGAAGTTATCATGAGAAAATCAAGGGCGTACACCATCGAAGAAGGTGATATCAAGGTAAGATGTAACAATTTCCCCGGCGCTTGGGAATGTCGATATCGTGGGGGAGCTGGGAAGCAATTTGAAATTCAGATGGGGTATTTTCGACACGGGATCAGGAAGGTGAATGCTGCGAAGATGGGATTGATTAGTTGGCCTTGAAGAGGAGGTTAGTTTGGCGACCTTGGCTGCGAGAGGTGTTTTGGCGGGTTTGGAGTCGACGATATTATCCAGTTCCAAAAAAGAGTTGAGAGGAGAATGAGTAGAGATCTAAGGGGTAGGAATTCATGTCGATACTTTCATCTGACGAGTCTGTTGGAGTAGACGCCGCCGTTTGTCGTAGTTTGCGCTATCTTAAATCGTACCAAATATCCAACATCTTGAGCAAATATTTCTGAATCACTTCGTATGACTCATCTGCTTCAGAAGGGTGTATATACATAGCTTTGCTCTTTACATCTCTATCTCATTTGGAGTGAACAGCACAAAACTCGCAATGATTCCAACTTTCCTCAATATACCTCTCGAAATCCGAGAAAGTATCTACAGCTACCTCGACCGTCCAAGACACATACTCTGGCTCAAAAGTTGGGAATCGCAAAAACTCCTCGGAGCCAAGAATCCACCACCCCAAAAATGCTTCTTGATTTGCAAGCAAATCACTGCTGAGCTAGATAGGTAAATTAGCGCTTTCTCCGTCATACGATCCCTATAACATTCGAAGTAGTCTCACCTCCCACAAATTTTTCTCAACCTTTTTGCATAGTTACGTCCACATCCACCACCCCTTCAGACTCCTCGTCTCCCCCTCAACAACATCCCTCCTAAAACGCATAGACTACACACGCGAAGCCGCAAAATCAGTCTCCAATTTCCACTACCCACACTTCCACCACATAACGCATTTAGAAATCGTCCTCCAAAAGCCAACAGCCCACCACTCCGCCTACTCAATCGATCCATTTATCTCACTCTTCCTCAACCGCGCAACCAACCTACGCACTCTAGTAATAAGTTTCGAATACGTACCAGCCGCAGAAGATTACCACTACTACAGTACGAACTACTGGTTCACTGAGCATGTGTGTCCGGTCCTAAAACCTATAGCGCAATTGCCAAGGGCGTTTATCGTTGAAGCGGGATTTGCTAGAAATTCTTGCGAGGAGAGATCCTCCGACACCGATGGTGATCTCGACTTCCCTGACTGCCACTCCGAGGGCCACTCCGACTTAGTAGAAAGTGATTCCGAGCTGCTGTCAACCAAAGCAGATCTTCTGGATCGATCTTTCAGCAGGACAGCGTACCAGTGGATATGGTTTCTGGAGACCGTAGTCAAGGTTAATAAATTGAGGGGATGGGCTGACAAAAGAAGGTACTGTATTGCTGGTGCAAATATCGATTCAGTATGGTATTCGTAGTCCTGCAAAATCTGTCTGCTATTGGCGAGCCGTAACAAAAAAAAAGGAGTAGAATACGGATTGATCGCGCTGCGATTTCCCTTGAGGTCGTCATGCTGATTTCGTTGTGCTCCCCAGCACGATGAAGTTTGCAAAATCAATCAATACTGCTTCGGGTTGGTGGGCAGCAGGACAGGCCTTTGGCCAGGGACTAATATGTAAGCATTATTCTATTCAGGTATGATAAGCCTGAATAACTATACTTAAACCTTCTATTAGCTACCTACGCCTTCAGCGTTAAGGGTCGCGTGTAGACTTATTCAATTCTGGCGTTTAACACAGCAGTCCTGCAGCTAAAACCAGAATTTAGGGTAAAGGGAAATCAGTATCATGGAGTGATCCGTGGTATTAGTATATGTGGTACTCATACCTCATCCTTGAGGAAGTATGGGTCGCTATAGAGAGAGCACTGTTTTGATGAATGATAAAGGTTATATTAAACATACCATGATCCGTACCTCATTCCATTGATGCACCTAAAAGTAGTGCAAACCCCTTCGCTATGCATGCTACAATCAGAAACCAAACCCTGATAATGAAAATAACCGTCCCCTGTCCCGTCTTGCACATTAAGTCCCAAACCTACTCCCTCCCTCCACACCCAAATTCTCATCACCAACCCTCTTCTTCAACTGCACCTGCCCCTTCCTATCAACAAAAGTCTCATACCCATTCAAATCCAAAACCTCCCTCGGAACCTCAATCCTCACACCCTTCTCCCCACCATACCCCTCCTCTACCCCCAACCTCTGCAATCCCTCCACAACATCCTGATTAGCCTTACACCCCTCAAGTGCAAACCTCAAAGCCATGATAGCGTGCTCACGTATGTAGGGGTTGTAATCGTCTACTTTGCAGCAGTTTAGGAGGGCGCGGACGCCGCGGCCGGGGGAACTGTTGTCGTTGTTGTTGGGGAGGGGAGAGGGGTGGGAGAGTTGGGTTTGGACGAGGGGGGATTTCCAGACTAGGGAGGAGAGGACTAGGACTGCTAGTTTTTTTAGGTTGCGCCATTCGAAGTCCGAGGGTTCGTCTTCGGGGGGTGGGGCGTATGGGGGTTGGGGCTGTTGTTGTTGTTGTTGTTGTTGGACTGGTTCGGCGAGTGATGGAGACTGTGTTGCTCCTGCTGTTGTGTTTGGAGGCGCTTGTTGGCCGTTGACGTCGTATGGTCGCTCTACTGCGACGGCTAGGGACGTTGCTGGATGTTCTTCATTTGCGACTGCTTGAGGTCCGTATGGTCTATCCATAGCTCTTTGTTTGTAATTAGGTTGGTGGCGAGGTGTTGACCTCGGAATTGCTGCGTCCAACTCTTCAAGTAAAGTAACTAGTTCACTCGTAATCTCCCAATCAGCCATCATACGCTTCCATATATCGTGTTCCGTAAGAATAGCAAAAAATTCGAGGTACTGATATATACCCTCGTACATTCTCTCCATGTCCCACAAATTCAGCGGGAACTCATCAGGCGATACAGTTCCGTTGCGAATCTGACCTTGCAGGTAAATGAGAGCACAAGTTTGAGGAATGATGTTTCGCCTAAATTCGGTAAAGAGGAAGCTAACCATATGGACATCGTTCCGTTCGGGGTATGGTGTTGGTATATTTCGTGGTTTCTGTGGATTGTTCATCAAGCGTTGTCGTGCTGTTTCGGCCTGGCGACTTCGAAATATGCTCGTGAGGAGTTTCATTATTACGGCTTGGGCTGGTGAGATTATATCTTTGGATTCCTTGAAAGCGGTGTACGAAAAGGGTAGGAGACCATTTGTAAGGACAGCTTCTATGATCTTCATCATGAGTTTGAAGTATAACTCGTCGTCTCGGAGATCCCATGCCGCGACAAATATGAGAAGTTCTCGCAGTAGATTTCTGCCGTTGTCCTGGGCAAGTAGGAGGTGACAACGAACGGTGTGCATGTCTTTCACGGCTTTGATTTCTGGTTCATTGGTGCCGTAGCCTTCTTGATCTGGCCGCGGTGGAACGATGCCAGACATGATTATCATGGGTAAGACTTCAATTTCTGTTGGGGCAAGAATAAGAGGAACATCTGTTAGTAGGCCACGTCCGTCGTCGCCTGGATTTGGATACTCGTCTTCACTATCTTCCTCCTCGCTCAGTAGGTCCCGTTCATCTTCAGATGGCAATGCAAGTGGGGCATCCGGTAGATCGGGTACTTGTGAACCTTCTCCGTTCGTCGCAGCAGGCACGGTTTCTGGTGGTGAATGCCTGCGCGTTCGTCTTGACCGAAGCGGCTTACTCGAATCGGGCTCAATCCTGCTGAGTAAATCTTCTTTTCCTCGTTGTAAAATGGTAGCGCCATATTCCGCAGTATAAACGACTCGGTAATCTGATGCTACAGCTGGGCCATTTTCGGGGATAATTGAAGATCTAGTAGTGCCGTTGGAAGCAACATTTTCATTGACAGGATGATCCGCCATCTTCGTGTTTTCGGCATCCTGACTTCCTAATGGTAGATTTGATATGCTAAAGTTTCGAATATTGGCTTGGATCGCTTCTACGCTTTGCGCTAGGTCAACTACTCCATAGGGGTCTCTTTCCGGCAGGTCAGCAAGTTGGTCTCTGTATCGTTCAACAAGTTGATGGTAATACGTCTCCCATTCCTGGAAACATTAGCATATGTGTTGAACCAACTCGAGGATCAATCTCACCTGCTGTTGCTCCTCCGCCATACTCTCCCACCTTAACTTGCATTCTGCTGCGATCGCATCAGGACTCACATCCCTCCCTTGCTTTAACAGCTCTTTCTGGATTTCAGCTCCTGCTTTCCCCCTGAAAAGCAAGTACGGCGTTTCTTTTGGTTGGGAGTTCTTCAAAAACGGCTGTTGAGTGGAAATAATCCCTGCCGGCCTCTGCTCATCCAACCTGTTCAAATGAGCCATAAGCCCATCCTTGAATTTTCTGATAACATCAGGTAGACCATCCTGTAAATCTTCGTCTATAAGATTCGGAGATAATTTTGATTGTCCATCTAGAGCTTGTCCATTCGAATCCAAGGCCCCTCTTTCAATCGTTGGACCTGGATAATTTGCATCCGCTGGTGAATCGAACAGCTCAACCCAGAGATTCAATTTCCTCCTCTCGTTTTGTGCAACAAGATTGTTTAAAAACTGTAGAGAGATCATGAGTAGCTTTTTATACTCATTGACGACGTGCTGCCATTTCCTCTCGTCGTCCTTACTTCCACCGGGGATATCAAATCCCCTCCCACTAACCTTGACACATACAGTGACAAGTTTACACAGCTCTTTATCAAAACCCTCCTTTGCAGCTAAATGCTGTACCTCCTCCCCCACCGTAAGAACATTCCTCCCTATCGCAACAATCTCACTCAACCGTGGTATATCCTTCACCAAAGTCCCCCAACTCTGAACGATAAGCTGTGTGTCTGCCTCCGCGCCCACGGTGTCATCTTTTAATGTTAAGCACCTCTCGCTCAGACTAGGCACAGCCACAGACAGAACTGATGTTAGGTCTTCCCATGACGGTTTATGCGTACCCACTGCTATCCGCACATTTTCTTGCTTGGCCGAGTCGCGTTTTATGCGGTCGAGAATTTGTAAATCGAAGTCGGCGAGGATGTCTGGGGCTATGTAGGCGTCTTGAGAACTGAAGTGGGTTTTTAATGCTGTGAGACCGACTCTTAAGAGGGTCGGATGCGGTTTTGCTTTATCTTGGACTTCTGATGCAGAACTGGTGGTAGAGCCTGCCATGGTGTAAGGTAGAGTTGCTTATGTCTGACAAGGCTCGAGCATTTATTTCAGCTTGTGATGAGGATGGCGACTGAGATTTTGGTTGTCTATAAAGCTTTGAATTTAGTAGAAGCTTTCGGCAATGACGATCTTTGTGGCGTTTTCAGCCCTCCCGGTATCCACGACCAATCCCACTTCAATCTTTAGCCTGTGTGCTTCCTTCTCCGACATGCCTCTGGTGTATCCAACAGTGTTGCCTAGTCTCATACGGGAAAAGACGTCTATGTGAGCTTCGTCCAAGCTACGCTGCTTGACTCTATGATCTAAACGGTCCTGCTATCACCATCTATAATCTAACTTTTCCACGCCTTCCTCCGAGCACATCTTGGTAATACCTTTCCCCCGACCTCTGCCGGTGGAGTTTTGTCTTTGTGGAATGACTTACTCTCCAGCTATGAACACTAGGCTCCGGCAAGCGAAGAAGCCAGATGTCCTCGGATCATCTTCCGATAGTTTGAATGTTATAAACGCCGCTGTTGCCACTTGTATCTATCACCCCCTGAAGACAGGTGAAATACGACTGGTCCAACTGCATCCATCTACAGACCAGCAGGATATAGTGTGCTGCTCGCTGTCCACAGTCCCACTCGATGTCACCAGCAAGTACGACGCCCTTTCCTACACCTGGGGATCCCAAAAGCACCCCGTGAGGATTGAGCTTGATGGCCATCCACTAAAGGTTACCCGAAATCTGTGCGCTGCACTCCGTGCATTACGTGATCCTCACAGTGATCGTGTCCTCTGGGTAGATGCGTTATCCATCAACCAGTCTGATATATCAGAACGCAATGCTCAAGTACCGCGAATGACCAAGCTATATTCTCTCGCTGATAGAACCGTTGCCTTCTTAGGCCACGAAGACCAATCCTTGGAAATGTTCTGCAAACAGATTACGCCATTATGGGAAACTCAATTCGTGCGAGGAGAACTACCAGCACCACCTGCCGACAAAAGCCTTCAGATGCAACAACTCTCTCGGGCCTTTATTTTGTTTCGTAAACTTCCTTACTGGCATAGAGTCTGGGTCGTCCAGGAAATCATGCACTCCAGTTCTATATCCATGCAATACGGCCGCAGTACCTGGTCGTTGTCTCACTTGACTGATTTGCTCAGGTGGTGGTTAGATTCCGCAGTACACCCTATGGGGTTGGATAGGAGGTGGCCACTGTATTTGATGCTAGAGGAATTAGATATCCTCCGAGGTTACCCGCAAAGACGAAGCCACCTCGAAATTCGTCCGTGGTTGCGTATGTGCTTTGACAAAGAATGCCTTGATCCGCGAGATAGGATCTTCGGATACCACGGCTGCTTACCTCCAGAAATAAGGCAAAGACTCACAGTAGACTATGCTCGCCCCATTAATGAAGTATATATTGAGGCTACGCTAGCTATAGCAGCATCCGACATTGATCTCAACATCCTCGTCTTCGCCGAAAAGCTGGGAAAGGACACTGTATCAGCCCTAAAGCTCCCTAGTTGGGTTCCTGACTTCTCAGCGCAGACAGAGAAGCCCCCCTACGAAGACTATGATAACGGCGTTGACCCCAAGCCACCATCGCCTCACCACTATCGCCATATCGAGTTCGGTCACCTTCTGCACGTTCGCGGTCGATTCGTCGGCACCATTTCGAGAATATCACATGACTACATTTCGAACATGGAGGCTACGGAGCCTTTGGAATGTCTTGTGAGCTATATTCGAACCGTACTACAGGCTTTGGAAGTATCCGCGGAGGGTTTTCACTCATTCATCGCCGCTTGTGTAGACCTACGTTCTTCAAATCCCTTCACTTTTGAACAGTGTACCAATCTGATCGAGCTTTTATATGCATCCACAGCCGATAATCTTAATGTTTCACTTGAAAGAGCTGGAGAGGTGGAATCAATGATGCTGCTTCGAATACTTCACGTTCGACGATCTATCTTCGCTTTTGAAGACGTGCAATCGAGGCCCGTTCAAAGTATCGAGAGAACTGGGTATGGTACCGGTCCTGCAGAACTTCAAAAGGGGGATGAAGTCTGGAACATCTTGGGATGTCATGCATCGTTAATATTAAGACCAGTCAGTAGGCACCATCGCTTGATTGGTGCGGCAAATATCCCCAGCAATGATTTAGAGCTGACTGAGGATGGTCTCAAGGGCCAAAGGATGCTTGGTCCGACATCACAGGACCTTCGAGAGAAGGATTTATATTTCAAGAAGGATGTTTACCTTTGTTAGTGTGTCTCGTCGGCTCGGAAGGGACATCGACTTTCTTTTTTCATACTACCTCTCTTCAATTGAAACTCGGACGCATCCGGGATCCTTCACGGCTCTAATCATGTTTCGAGGTCAAAAGAAAAACTCTCTTATCATGAGTATCTAGATAGGGCTCTAATTAAAAGTGCCAGAGGTTCCACGTGTATTGAAAGAATACTAAGGCTTTATACACCTCTTCTTGATAGCTCGGATTCTTGCGCTATCCGAGTATCTATTGTCGAAAGGTAATATCTTATCTTTTAGAGGAACTCACCCCTTAAAGGGGTTATTATTGCACGGGAATAGATCCAAGCTAAGCATCATACAGATACCTTCTAATCGCAACAAACTGGAAAAGCCAGTTCAACTCCCTCGTCAAATAAGAGCAGCCTCAAGGATTCCTAGCCGTGAAGATTCCATATAATTTTAATAACCGTTGTAGATCCAGAACATGGAAATATACGCCACAATCATCTTAACCACTTTACAATCAATCGCGTTCACAAATCCAGCAAATCATTGTACTCTCGAAGCATTCACCTCCTCGATCCCCGTTCGAAACCCCCCACTTGTGCCTTATGTTGCTCCTCAGCTCGCCCGCGATATCGACAAAGCCTAAAACACAAAATGCACAAAGTGCAAGCGATATCGATGCCAGAAGCATCCCCGAAGATGACCCAAATGCTTAGATCACTCAGTTCCCAAGACTTCCATCTTCATCTCTTAAACACACAGGAATAACCGTTCAACTTATTTAAATCATCCATATGCCGCAAGTGGCACGCCTAAAATCTAGCAAACCACGTCCCTTCCAACTCAAAGCTACTGTGATCCAGAACTTCCAGCACGCTCTGCCCTCTGGACATATTGAATTTCGCAACCGCCTCCAAAAACCCCACAGATTGCTCCCACAACCCGTACTCTACCTCCCATTTCCGTAATCTCGGACTCTCCCTCCGTCGCTCTTCTTCAACATAACTACGACAGCGAGCGGAATACACCCTCCAAGGTTGCACCACATAACATCTGGGTATCTTTTCCAAAGCAGAGAGAGCACTTAGAAGATGCGCATCTGCCCACTTTTCATCCTGATTAACGCCAGGTTCGCAACAGTATCGCCAACCAGAAGGTCGTGTGATAAATAAACCGCGGAAAGTGAGCGTTAAGGTGCGTAGATTTGTTATTTTGGCGAGGATGTGTTTGATAAAGTGTTGGATATTGTATTCAGTGACGGTATGGTTGAATGGCATGAATATGAGTTCGAGATGTTGTATTGTTTGTAGGTGTGGGAAATATGTCGGTATGTGGTTGCAGATTGGTTTGTCGATTATGCTTTTGAGCATTTTGTTGCTTCTGGTTGCGACGACCAGGGTGAATGTGTTGTGGCAGAAGATGTAACTGATAGAGGATGGTTAAGCTATGGTTCAAAAAGGAATAGTATACTAGAAAGGAAAGGAGAAAGACTAACTTTGTAAGTTTCGTATTCATTTGTCGACATACCAAGAAAGCGCCTGCCGAAGGTGGATTCTTGCATCCGAGAAACTCATCATCAGTTTGAAGTTGGCTCTTTCCACCATGATCTGAGCCATCGTGTGATTCCGGGTGTTTCGAGATACTCGTAAATAATCTCTCTGATTTCTAGTGGAAGTTGCAATAGGGAAGAAGCTGGAGGAGCTGGAGTAGACATTTTCTCGGATCGAGCTTCTGCTTTTTGGTGAGAAGTAAGTGTCCGTAAACGTTTTAGTCGAACTTCTGGTCTAAGGTTTTATACTAAGATTCTTGGGTTGGCCGTTTGGGACGGTGTGCTTTTGTGGTTACCGGGTGGTACCACAGAACGAACTACTTGCGCAATACACCTCACATGCAAGAAAATAGAACAACATCCTTTTTAAATTAACATATTTGCTTCAAAGAGAACGTATTCCGTGGGCTATATCAATGCACTTGACCGGTGTCAAGCCCTTCCGATAAAAATTCACGCTTCAGCCTCGCCATTTTAGCGCTTTTCAGCCTCGCCATCTCTGCCCTAACAAGCCCTAGCTTACTAACAGAGCACCAGACCAACACTTCCATCTTTCCTTCGCATAAAAAGCGATACCAAGTCCAATCTCCTCCCCATTCTCCTACCTCCAAGCTAAATTCCTTCAAACCACGTTCCCTCCAACTCAACGGCACTGTAATCAACCGGGACAACCAACCCAGCAGCTTTATTGATCTCCACAACAGCCTCCCGAAACTGAGCCCATTGCCCTAAATCCACGACACTCCAAGGCAATGACAACAAATTTGACACCGCCCCAACCTCAACAACATACTTCCTAGGGGTCTCCGCTTGAACCTTCAAGATCTTGCAGAGATGCTCACTTGCCCAATTCTTTGTTTCATGCATTAGCGGGCAGCGGGAGCTCAACTGGAGTGTGCGCAGATTGGGCATCCTATTGAGGAAAAGATCGATGAACGGTTTGATGGAGTATTTTCTTGATGCGATAGCAATAACTACCTCCAAGCGTTTCAACAGAAAGAGATCAGGGTAGTATTTATTCATAGTGGCGAAAGGTTTATCGGCGATTTGTTTGAGAAGGTCCGTGCTATAGGTAGAGACAATGAGTTTGAAAGTGTTGTTTCGGTAGATGTAGCTAATCATGGTAAATTGGTGTAAGCATGTGTGTGTGTTTGGAGTAAGCGTGTGTTTGTGTTTGGAGAATCAAAGGTGGTTGTCACTTACTCGGTCAATTCTTCCGTCACTTGTCAACAAATAAGGAAAGCTTCCTTCACTGGCGGCTCCTTGCAGCCCAAGAGTTCAGTCCAAGTCTTTCCACCTCGCAGGTCATGATTCTTCCTCCACTGATTAAGCCAACGCGTCACACCAGTGGTGGTGGTGTATCCGTAGATATGCTCTCGGATTTCCAGAGGAAGGGTCAAGAAAGTGGCAGACGTCATCTTTCAGTACCGGCGGCGCAAATATCGTGTTCGTGGATTTTGTTGGAAAACGTTCGTTGTAGAGTTTAGTGTAGTTCAGTACTAAGATTCTGCTTTTAAAGACATGAAGTAGTATAGCAAGGTATATCGTTCATTTCACAACCACGTGCATAAAGTCTAGGAAATTCACGGTTATCAATGGTATACACCAATCCCTTTGCTTTTAGCGAGCGGGACAAAAGCGAAAGCTAGGAGTGGCAGCTAAACGTACTCATCCACTTCAATGCTGCATCAGCAGCAAACACAAAACACGCAAATCCTTCTTCGAATCAGAAACACCTTTACCTAGGCCTGTTCCTTGTTATTCTTCTCTACAGCCTTCACTATCCATGTCAAATCTCCAAAAAAGACAGAAGGATAATATTTTACGAAAAAGGAGTTGTAAGGTAATCCCTCTTTGTGCAGCCGTGATAAGGGCTGGAGAGGGCATTGTATAAACAAAGCCTAAGGAAAATATAATCATCAATCACCTTTAGTTTCGACATCGCCAGCAGACTCACTTGTACATATACAAATACATCGGGATTCTGACATTGGCATATCGCTTCACGGAATCTTGGGAGAGTAGAGCAAGATGCCGAACCCAATGAGAAGAAAAATGACAATAATATTGTCCCGAAGTGGGACACTAAGTAATAAGCTAAATGATCTAGATACATAAAACGAATAGTGGTTGACGCCAAGTAAGAACCTCTCCTTTGACGGCCTGTCCTCCCACGTGAGTCTCAGCAAAGGAGAAAAGGAAGAAATCTAGGGATATATAAACCGATGGTAAGCTGAAAAAAATGTAAGCACCAAAAAACGCCGATCGGTAATGTAATGATGGGAAAGAAATTCCTGAATGTCAAATGGTGTAAACCGAAAGTCCCTTCCGCTAATGAAATGATGACATAGAATGCCTCCACGCTGGTTAATGATGGTTCAAAACGCCGCTCGTTAGGATGCCGTGGGGTATCGATGTAGACCCAAAGTTGAGGCTGGTGGTCGAAGCTCACTTTTGGTAATGTTGTGGAAGGAGATGATTGAGGAGGAAAAGAAATAAGGAGAAAGCCGTAGGATGCCGGTGCATAATGATGAATGTCGTCAGAATTGACGGGTCGGAAATGCTGCTGGTGTTGCGCAAACCAGGGCGTGAAGCAGATTCAGCACGCCACTGAGCGGGCTCGACTGAACCGATCAATCTTTGGTGGTGTAGATGATAAGGTCTCGATGAACCGTGCGGTATTGGAGCGCGGCCGAACTGAGGCAGTCTGTCGTTCAAATTCTATGTCATTCGAGCTCATCGTTCTGTCTTGCGTCCAAGTATGGTGCTTTGGACTTGCTTCTGCATGCTCAAATTGAGGCTCTGACATTCGGGAAACTTCTTGTGGTTTTGTTGTTTCATTGAGTTCGTCAATCGATGGCAGTTTGGTATGGACGGAGCGGTCCCGCTTCAGAAGTTTGCATAAGTTGCCAACACTGATCCGCCTCTCAACTCTCCATTGATGTTTACATCGCTCAGTGGTTCCAAGTAGAAGTCCTTGTCCTTGGCGATTGCTCCTCAATGCAGAATACGACCGTGCAATATGGAATAAAATAGCCCCGCACAGACACAGAATCAGCGCAAAAGCGACAGGTCTACCGTACGTGCTGCTGAGAATGTCTTTCCATTGAGGTAGGGATGGGTACGTCGGCCTCGGTATGAGCTGGCCGAGTCCAACGGTTGCAAGGACAGCATGGCAGTATTGAGTGATCATGAAGAGGAGCGCTAGTCCACCTACTGATGTTAGTCGTTTGCTATGTAGAGAGTTTGACTTCAAGACTTACATGTAAGAAATCCAAACGCAGTCACAACCTTGGGGCAATACATATTAGCAACCAGAAGAGAGAGTACGAAAATGATGATCGCAAGGTACGTGGACGCTCCGACGGAGAGCAGCAAGGTTTTGACCATGTTCTGTTGAACCGCTAGCATCTCATTGTTCTCATCAATTTGAGTTTTCATGGATCGTAACATCTGCTCCAAATTGGGAATATCGGTGTTGAAATTTTGAAGGGTGACAGATACGCTATTGGCATGGCCACTGACGCTCTGCCATAATTCGAGGTGAGCGGCATCAAGATTATGTACTAGGTGTAAAGCGTTATTTTGCAGTTGTTGGAGAACCACGCTGGTTTCTTGAGCCACCCCTCTGCTGGTATCAATGTCCTTGTAAACGTTAACATCTTTCAAGTCTGATTGAATATGAGGCGTACCTCTTTCAGTTTGAATATACTCTCGGATGCGGCGTCAGTCCCTTGTTGAAAAGATCTGATCATCCCATAGACGGAATTCTGGAGTTTGAGAAGGAATTGCGTATTTGTTTCTCGAGTACGCTCCCATTCCAATTCTTGCTCCTGGCGCACACGGGCTTGTAGATTCTGAAGCGAGGATGCAAAAGCCTGGGATTTTGCGTAGGAGTCGGCCAGTGCCTCAGTGACGTCGCTCCCAACCGCGGCTGCTTTCTTGAACTGCTCCAGAATTTTGTCTGGTATGCCAAATTAGTCATTATTTCAAATAATCCAGTTTTGATGGGTATTAAGGAAGTCCAATATCGGCAGCTACCTAACTTACCTTTCTCAATCGCACTCCTGCTAGCCTGGCAAACCACCACCACATTCTGCAGCGCATTGCTGTAGCTTGTCCACCACTGCGGTTTCGACTGAAGTGCAGTAACACAAGATTTGACATGTCGTCTCGTCACTTCCGGGTAACACACCTTCCCCTGCACGTCGTCCACAACCTGCCGTGACCTGCTGAAGAAGCCTCCGGACTTCTGCTTCCGACACGCCTTCTCCGACGGAACGAAATCGGTACAGTGAGAGCTGATCGTCGCCTTCGCACCATCTAATTCGCACATTGCAAGCTTAGTGGCGTACTCTTCTCTGGTCTCGTAAAGTGCTACTTCAGTTGCTGTTGACCGCTCGAGTGATTGACATGAATTGATGAGTGTCAGTGTAGCGACTCGATGACATGATGGTGCCGATTCGAGACCTGTGAGGATGTTGACAGCGCGAGAGTAGACTTCTGGTTGGTGTATCTGGCCTTCGAGTAATGAGTGTGTCAGCTGCTTGTCAAGAGTGTCAATTGACGTTGAGTACACCACCATGGACGGAGATCTATGCACATTGGCGGTGGTAAATGAAGCCAGGAGGAACATCAGAGCCAAAGAGTGGTGATGCCTCATCATGGTAGTATTGAACGCAGAGAGATGAAATTGAGAAGTAATAAAGAATTGAATTGTCATAACCGGGCAACGATATATATATTGGTTGTTGATGTTGTTGTTGCCACTGTCGATGGTGTTGTAAAGAAAAGAAAAGTGAAATTCAGACCGAGAGGTTTAGTTATATAGCTGGGTCATGTTAGTGTGGGGTTAGATCTGATCAGAAGATACTCAGCGATACACAGGTGGACCTCTCAGATTGAAGATAGATCTGGCCGGGTAGTGTACAGATTAGGCAGTCGTTCCTGCCGTTTCCTTGGGATGAAGACTATTGGTACAGATTAGGGGAGGGTACAGGTTCAAAGTGGTGTCTACAGGGGTATTTGATAGAGAGTTGGGTATGGCGTCGGACCCCACAGGCAATCAGAGTCCAGCTACCCGTTTGTGTTGCAGTATTGTTCAAGAGGGACTCGCACACAATATAGTGTACAGGAGTGTTTTTACAATAGTATTGAGGTGGTTATCGCGAAGGATACAGGTCACCAGATCAGTCGTCGTTGATGACGCCAAAAGATATCTGGACCACGTGAGACGCTAACCCCAATGCTCCTTCCTCATATTCATCAACCTCATCACAATTCTAATGCACAGCAATTAATTCGCAATGTTACCTAGAGCTCGCTGGCGCTGCCTAAAGAGCATTATAGATGCCTCCGACACCTCAGTTGCTCGTTTTCCAAGTTCTTTCGCATCCACGCGTTCCAGGAGAACATTTATAGCATCACCAAGATGTTCGTCAAAAATTGGAAAGGCGCCGCTCTCTATACCACCGGAAGTATCATTTACTATTATACCACCGCCGAGAAGCAGAAAAGTCATAGATTCGATGAGTACTGTTAAAATAAAAGGCCCATTGGGTATGCATTTCTCTCATCAAAACGACCAAGAAACTCAACAGCTAACAATCGAACAGGAGAAATGTCCATGCAAATACCCCCTTTCATAACCATCAACCGCGACACACCCAACTCCCCACCCACCCTCTCAATCACCGACTCCACCATCCGTCAACAGCGCGCCATGTGGGGAACTGTACGCGCCTACTTAGCAAACCACATCCTCGGTGTTAGCGAAGGTCATACCGCAATCTTACGCCTCGTAGGTGTAGGTTACAGAGCAACGATAGAGCAAACAGCAATAACGCAAGAACCTGAATACGAGGGCCAGAAATTTGTTTCGCTAAAGGTTGGGTATTCGCATCCGATTGAGTTGGGGATACCGATGGGGGTGAAGGCTAGTACGCCTCAACCAACGAGGATTTTGTTGGAAGGGTGTGAGAAGGAAGTTGTTATGCAGTTTGCTGCTTTGATCCGGAAGTGGAGGGTTCCGGAACCATATAAGGGGAAGGGGATATTCGTTAATGGGGAGACCATTAAGTTGAAGAGCAAAAAGATTAAGTAAACGGGAAGTTGGCGTCAGCATATGTGTCAGACGAAAAGACCTGTACAAATATGTCCATATATCCAATATACCAAAGCCTTCCACAGCTCAGGATTGTGAGTACGGTGCCAAAAAAGAGAAGCTTTAGAAGATTAAATTCTTACAAATCAAGTAAACACTTCAGCCACTGCACGTTTAGGCACTCAGCGCTTCCGGCCAACTGAAGTTGTTATGAAAGTGGAGGAACCTCCTAAGGCATACTCGGATTGAAATATGCCCATCCTGCAATCAGCTACATCACTTGATTTTGTGTACTCCTTGGTGCACAGTATCCTATATCCACCAGTTGCATTTTGTTACCACAACCAATGGACAACATATATAGGGTCTTCACCTTATTTCTAAAAACCGGTTTGGGGTTTTCACGTTTGTTAGCCTTTGAATTCTGTTTTCGTATATCGTATTTCCGACAAAAGACTTGAATTCTAAACGCGTTCTGTAGAAATACAAAATTCCCTTCTTAGGATGTTGTTCACGATCTATCGTCCCAACAGCAATTAAGTCTTCACAAATGGTCATAAGTCGTTGCACATGATGGGCAAGAGGCTGTGGAGAGTATGCAGGCCGCGAATTAGGCTAGCCCCTCGTATTGCTGCAGCCACACTGTCGATCAATTGTCCCCCCATCCCAATTAAATCCTTCACCGGAAATGGACTGCAGCGAACTGCGCAACACAGCCCAATGCTTTCTAAGAGCTGAACGCTGTCGATGCGACATGTTCAAAAGGCCATATAGACCGCGCATCCAGGTTGTGAACCCATAATATTACTGCCACTGCAAGAATTCTCCATCATGAGCGAGCAGAACTTCTACTCTCCAATGGAAAAAACCACCAACATGGACAAGTTGCACAACAAGCCTTCAAACACACCAAGATGGAAAACAATCACTGCACATACCACGGTCCCTCTCCTCGCATTTGCTGTCCTCGCCGTGCCAATAACACTGGTGATGTTTTTTGGAGAGATATCCAAATATAGCGGACCCCATAGCCAATGCGGTGCATCTTCATTTTCCAAAGAATCTCTCCTCGCTCCCGACGTTACATTTGGAAATTTCACTATCACAGAAGTGCGCTTGATCGATCTATCATGGAACCTCGCCGCCGGTCGTGGATTACAGGCGAGCATGGCATTTTTTACGTACAAATCTGCATGCGCAGGCTTGCTCCGTTTAGCAGAGGGTGTACCTGTGTCGTACAGAGCATTTGAGGCCATCACCATTAGCCGAGTGTCTTTTACCGCAATAGCCGCACTGGCGCGGGCTGTGTGGAGTACTCGCTATTGGAGAGCCAAATTCACTTTCGCATTTGTGCTTCTCTCAACCATATTCATTATGATTCTTCCGACTTTATTCGACATCATGACTGGTTACGTGCAAAACTCCTCGGAATTGTGCGAGCTCTTCGCTGACAATTCCATTGTATCTACGTTGAGAACGAATGACAGCAGTACGCTCGAAGCCGACCGGGCCACTTCTACCTGCTATGTGATGAGGCCTGTAATGAACAACGCTCCCGTTGGTCGGCTTCTGTGTGTGCCTGATACGGGCTATCGATGGGGATGCTCGGCTATCTGGTTAATTATTAATACTTGTCTCATGAGCTTTTGGGCTTTTGGATCATATGGCATTTGGGTCGATGCTCATCGTTTTAGCGTACTACATCGCAACGGAAGGAAGCTGGGCACATGGCGAGCTATCACAGATCTGGCCAAGGCGATTGAGGAAGATGTCGGATCAAGCTTGAGTGGATATTCTAATGAGGAGTTGGAGAAAGAGGTAGATGCCGCGCCACCGGTCATGTACACGGTAAGGCGGGAAGCCGACGAACAATCAGACACAGTTGTGCTAGGTCCTAAGTAATAGTCTTTCATATTAGTACTTGTTTATAATATCATTAGCATGGTTAGATTGTGCGAGTATTGCAATCCCGTATCTAACTCATCATGTTCCTTAACCAATATCTTACAAAGTCTTCTGCATGAACTCCTAGCCTCTCCTTCCTCAGACCCTATCACACAGTATTAGCTTGACTGAAGAGGTTAGACGTGGTGTCACGGCCTCCGGAATCAGCCATAAAACCCCGCAAAGTTGTCTAAGCTTGGGTCGAGCCCAGTTTTGGTGGTTGATACAAGCCATATTAAATCATGTTCAATGGGAGTATTGAGTAGGGAGTAAATCTTCCTCTTTCTCCTCCTATTCAACCCATCCCAAAACTCCCTCCATTCTTCTTCCACATAATCGCCACGGCAGCAACAATGGTAACGCCAGCACCAACCGCAATATACACATTAGTCTTATCACTCGGTTCATCATCCCTTTTTGGTAGCGCTTTAGCTGGGTACATTGCACTATCCGCTAACTACAGCAGAAAATCGAAATCAGCATTAGCAACATCATATAGGAACAGAGATGATAGCCAAGGAG
Source organism: Tothia fuscella (assembly GCA_010583015.1). Classification (NCBI taxonomy): domain Eukaryota; kingdom Fungi; phylum Ascomycota; class Dothideomycetes; order Venturiales; family Cylindrosympodiaceae; genus Tothia; species Tothia fuscella. Next base: position 47,816 of record MU007130.1, read on the forward strand.
ACTTACATGAACGAATAACTCTGTAATACTACTCCATGTAACACTAACATGCATAGGCGGCGGCATATTCAACGCAACAGTATACTCATCCGGTTGCACTTCAAAGCGCTGCATCGTTTTATCTTCGTCCGCCTTCAATGCAGCATACACCGACGGCATGTCCTCCAGTTTGGTATACTTCTTCCTCAATGCGGCGACATGAGCAAAAGAATCCGGGTCGCTAGAATCGTACGTATAGCAGAGTAAATCGCACGCATCGAGTTTAGCTTGATTCTCCAATATCGCTGGTTCTAATTCTCCAAGTTCTTCCAAAATGAGGTAGACTTGTTTCCCTCCTTGGAGTTCTATCGTGTTGACTGCGGAGCGGGGTTTAATGGTTGGGTGGTGCAAGGGTGAGAAGGGTCTATTCAGTAATGCGTCCAGTAATGAACTTTTCCCACTACCACTTGCGCCAAGGACGTAGCATAGAAAGACGTTTCGTCCGACTTTTCCTGGTCGCCGCCGTTGCTTGCGTGGTTTGGTTACTTGGAGTGCTACTGTTGTGCCGCCGCGGTCGGTGGGCTCGAATCCGAGATAGGCTAGGTATTCTAGCGTTGTTTTCGGTTCTTCGAATGTGGTCATTGACCACTGTGCTAGCCAGCCTTGTAAGGTTATATGTCCAGCTTCGTTGCGGACGGTGCATGATGGGAATGCTGAGTCGATCCATGAAGACGGAAGGCCTGGAGTTGGTGCGAAAAGAGCTGCTAATTCTGAGTCGTTCAACCCGCCATCATTGTCCTTGTCGTGAAGGAGGAAAAGATCCACGAAGAAGCGATAGCCGATTTGACTTAGTTCCGCAGACGCAAAGGGCGGGACGTCCAGTTTTGGTCGCAAGAATGATTCCTTTAGGCTGAGACTGTCAGTGTGGTGGAATTTGCGAAGGATTATCCATATGGTCTCATGTCGACCCTTTTCTGCGAAGATTTTATTGAGCAGAATGAATCCCTTTTCATCGATGCCATGTTCGCCAGCAGATTCAGGAGCAAGGCGTTGAATGGAGCGCTTGACATTGGCGAGATCGTCCTCCGCAAGTGGCCTCTCAAAACACTTGATCTGGAATCTGTGAAGTTCGTCGTCGTTCAAATATCCATCCCTATCCCTATCACAAAGGTAAAATATCCTCTGCAGTGCTGCCACCGCCGCCGGCTTCAATGTAGCTTCCTTGGAGTCGTATAATGGTGCTATTGGGTGGGTGACGGCCTTCTGACACAGAAAGAATACCTCGTTGATGTTGTGGTGTTCCTTCGCACTCGTCCGAATACACGAATCAATCTCCTTGAACTCATTCATGACAGGTAGCATCTCATCCGCCACCACTTGAGATGTATGTCCATTACTCTGCAAATCGCTTTTATTCGCACATAACACCACTGGAACGTTCACCCCCAAAGACCGAAAATGTGGCATCCAGAACAGACCGACACGTTCATAGCTGTAATTATCGGAGTATACCAAAAGTATTACGTTTGCTTTTCGCAGTTCTTTGCGGAGGTTGTCTCGTTCTTGTGGCAGCGCGGATGTGTCCACTATTATGGTGGTAACATTTTCGGGAGTCCCGAGGGTTGGGGGGAGGGTTATTTGAGGGAGGACGGCTTGTATTTTGGTTGTGATGAAGACATCGCGGACGAGAGAAGTTATGAGTGAGGATTTGCCTGTGCCTTCATCGCCGCAGACACATATTCGTACTACAGATAGTTAGATAGTACGGCTGATTTGGCGAGATGTGCGACTTACCTGTAGCCATCTTCCAAGCATGGTAAAATTGTCAGGCTGAAGTGGTTTACAGAGATGTCAGGTAAGCTCCATAGAAGTTGCCTCATAGGGCTGAGCCTAGCACTGTATCCCTGCTAGAACGTGGCTCTTTCCTCGGTTTGCTGGATTGGGAGGGAGCAACAGAAATACTCCAACGACTTCGGTGGGGGCAGAGCATTAGGCCAATCATATCTACGTAGACTTACTTATATCGAGTAAGTACAGGTACTGAAGTCAGCAACGATCCCGACGATCCTCCCGCCAAACGGAATCATCTGGATCTGCAAAGTTAAAGTTACCCCACAAAACTTAAGTTGACAGGCAGCGTTTCAGCAGGCAAGAGAACCTAGCGGACGTATTCGTCCGAAACCACCAAAGATGTTTGAATTCAATAAAACCTTCACAACACAATGTAACTTGTGTACATGAGCAGTGGGGTGTGAAAAGACCGACTGACCTGCATTCACATGCACCATGTTGTAAGTTTGCGCCTCGTGAACGCCCCCTCCACCAATCGATGTGCGCGGCCAAGAATACGAGATACACCGCGATTGACGATAGAGGTCGCGGGATCTGCTCCCAGCAGGATGTGAAGACTAGATTAAGAACTATTCACATGTACGGAGCTGGTCCTGCTGATCATATCGCCAATGCAGTATACTGTCCTTCTCTATGCTCACTTGTCTCAACGTGGTGGGATACTGGCTAATCATTGTATCCTATATCCAGCGTGCTTCCACCTCCACCAAAATATCCAGCTGGTGTGAATGGTAATGGACCTATTATCGAGACGCATAATACGATAGAGCATCCCAAGGGGCCCGAGTTTCAATTCACAGCCGGTGAAGGTATATATCTTCAGCAAATGCCAATGCGCCTGGACACTCATTTAAGTTTAACATGATAGGGACCTACGTGCTGCGCGACGACCTCTTACTAGCTACACCTCCTCCACATCCTTCAGAGACTCCGGCTGTCAACACAAATCCCCTCCATACGACAATAGCAGCTCCATCGGCTGGTACCAAAATCTCGCTTGCTGTCATTGCGCCTAGACGGTCCGAGCAACAGAGATATCGGTCTGAGACTCCTACGAGTACTACGTCTACCTCCTCTAGTAATGACGGGCAAGAGAAACAAAGCAGTAGAGACAGCGGTGCTGACTCCTTCCCTCGCGTCACAAACGGGTCTGGAGATGGCGACCACTCGCATGCGCCAGTATTCGGGCGAAGCAATGCAGCCTTAAATGTAGTCAATGGCAAAGAACCAAAGGACCCGAGTAAGAGGCGGAAGCCGAAAAACAACATTGTCAAAAGCAATTCTTCGTTCGTTTCGAGAGTTATACCACATGAAGGTCTAACGAAGAGACTACAAGAGCACAGTCCTGATGGCATGTTCGCATTTGCGAATATCAACCGCGCTTTGCAGTGGCTGGATCTGTCGTCGCCGACGAAGGTTGAGAATTTGACAAAGATATTATTTACGAAGGCGCACGCGCTATGTCACGATGTCAATGAGATTACGAAGAGCTCGACGCATATCGATCTGATTATGGGATTTTCCACGGGAGATATCATATGGTATGAGCCTATGTCGCAAAAATATGCTAGGTTGAATAAAAATGTAAGTCTTTTTTGGAACAAGTCAAAATGCAAAATCATAACTATAAAACAGGCCGCCATCAACGCAACAGCAGTATCGGAGGTCAAATGGATGCCAAATTCGGAGAACCTTTTTCTGGCTTCATTTCACGATGGATCATTGGTGGTCTTCGACAAGGAGAAAGAGGACGCTCCATTTGTCCTAGACGAGACCGCCACACCAGACGTACCCACAAATGGCCACTCCATGTCGACGATACAAATCCGAAAATCAGTCCAATCAAGGACGCAGAAAACTAACCCTGTAGCTTACTGGAAAGTCTCACACCAGAAGATCAATGCTTTCGCGTTCTCGCCGAACGGACGACATCTCGCAATCGCTTCAGAAGAAGGCTCCCTCCGAATCATGAATCTCCACAAAGAGCAACTTCTCGATCAATTTAACAGCTATTACGGCGGCCTCGTGTGCGTCTGTTGGTCACCTGATGGTCGATACATCCTCACAGGAGGTCAAGATGACCTCGTCTCAATCTGGTCCCTCGCAGATTCCGCTCTCGTAGCCCGCTGTCAAGGCCACCATTCCTGGGTAACAAGCGTCGCATTTGACCCCTGGCGCTGCGACGACCGCAATTACCGCTTCGGTAGCGTAGGCGAAGACTGCAAACTCCTCCTCTGGGATTTCAGCGTAGGAATGCTGCACAGACCGCGCGCAGCGAGTGTTCGACAACGCGCAAGTATTGTTTCTTCATTACCTGGTATGCGCAATAGAGCGGAGAGTTCAGTCACCATGTTACGAAGCACGAGTAATCTCTCTAGAAGAAGTCTAGAAGAGGGAGATATTGTACATGCGGTGGAACCGAGAGCTAGGACGGCGATTTTGCCACCTGTGATGGCGAAGATTATTGATGAGCATCCGCTTTGTTGGTTGGGATTTGAGGAAGATTGCATTATTACTTCGTGTAAAGAAGGTACGTTCGTCTCCATATTTATGTTATCATTCATCTTTCTAGTATGCAAAATTTGTTATCTGGAAGATATCAGAGGTGGCACTCGTTGTGTCATCACATGTGGTTGGGATTGTCGTGGATCCACTTTATTCCCGTAGCGTTATCCATGATAAAAACACGATTGCGCAGGAACCCGAGACCGATCTTTCCGCCTCCTCCGTTTTCACCGTTTTCGGAGACTTGACCGCTAATGTTTATTCTTCTCACTTATAGGGCATTTACGAATGTGGGATCGACCTAAGGAGGGTGCTGGTGCTGAGGACGCTGTACCTTCCACTTCCGGTAGTAACGTGTAAATCGAGGGGGAGATCTCGTTGGTAGTTACTGCAAATAGAAATGGTTCACGCGAGAAACGGGTTTACCATTGACCTGTTTTGTAAGGTGCCCGTGTAAGCGACGTTGCAACACGTCAAACCTGTCGTTCGTCTCAAACACAGTGACCGTAAAACCCCACTTAGCCGACTACCGCAAAATAGTATGTAACATGTGCCCAACTTCTATATTCGCCCCAACATGGTTCCGCCTGGTTCAAAACAATATCCCATTCTAGGCAACAATACTATTGTGTGATAACCTGCTCTAGATTCCGCAAAGAACTGGCAAAGCTCGCAAAGCGGGATTCGGCATGATGATTAGATTAAATATTTAATCTAAAAAGGCGAATGCTATTTATGTTTACCTCTTGTACCTGGCTATAACCAAGGGTGTCGTGGGCTATATGACAACCGCGAACTCGGATTTCTGCCACTCAAAGCTGGGATCGGCAGCTGGCATTCAGGTCCCGAGTGCCGTATTCCCAAACACACCAGAGTTTGCATTATTCGTATGCAAGATTGTTGTGCGAGCCAGAATCTCCGCATATGCACGAGCTATGAGTACGCTCGAAGACCGCGAGTTCTTGGTAAGCGGAGTATAGACGCACTCAATCTCGTTCATATAACGTAGCTCATAGTGAGAGGTGACCTACGACAGTGCATTGAATGATGGCAACAGAAAAAATTCCAATAAAGGCCCAATTAATCCTTGCCAAAATACCAGTATTTTATGGACTTCGGGGTTCGTCCCTAGATATCCGCCGGTCATCTCACCCACCGATCACCGTTGGGGGCTTCTCTTGGTCCCTTCTTTTCTTCACCACTCACACCATTTTTGCGGTGAGGTCTTTCCACCCGTGCTAAATGACGTGCGCTTTCGGACGTGGGTATTACCCTGTCGATTGGAGTGATGGACATGGGGGCTAGGCTCCTGCTTGGATAGGGTTTCTTACCCTTAGATGATTGAAAGTGACAAGAATCGCCCACACTACTGCTCAGCTTATTACTTTTTTTTATTCTCAAACTTCTTAGTTGTTACTTAGTTGAGAGGAAGAGTGCTTCTGTATTCCAAGCTGAGAACTGATTTCATTATTCTATTCCTTCCTCAGTCAGGCGATAACGGACGGGAGCAGCGGCATCGTGTACCTACGTCTTATTGGGTCCTTTTTCTTACAGCTGGAACTTTATTGGTGCATGGTTTCAGCTCCTTTTTGAAGCTCTGCCTTCTTCTGCACCTTTTTATTTCTTACTCAAAGGATTCGACTTGAGACGCACGCAAAAACAGCTCACCCTGATTGCCACTACCTAGCTTCCAAAGAACTGGAGTTTGGAGAGAGCTTCGCGAAGGAGATTTTAGAAAAACTAACCCCAGCTCGCTGAATTGCACTGCTTTTCTCTATCATGCCTGGAGCATTCAGCGGAGCGAGGGCGAAAGCCTTGTCGAAATGCTTTGAAATTAAGTACGCTCAAACCGTGTTTTAACTGAGGAGTCACACTTGCTAACCGTCCAACCTTACAGACTAGATTCTCCATTCGTAGTCTTCGACGGCGACTCCAATGAAGCCCACCCAACCGAACTAACAGGCACCCTCTCCCTCACAAACACCGATTCCATACACGTCCGCTCCATAAAAATCCGCCTGGAAGGAAAATGGAAAGTCAGCTGGCTAGTAGAGCCCTCGCAATCTTCACTCTCCATCCGCGACAAAGGCATAATTATAGACGAGGAGTTGATGTTATATCCTACGGAGGGGGGTTCAGCATCTGTGGCACATAAGATTGCTCCTGGTGTACATGAGTGGCGGTTCAAGTTTACGTTGGATGCGTCACTGCCGGAGAGTGTAGAGGGGTTGAGTGGGAGTTTTGTGGTTTATGACTTGAAGGCCGAGATTGATAGGGGGTATATGAGCAAGAATTTGACGGCGGAGAAGCATGTGAGGATTGTGAGGACGTTGGGGAGGGATATGACGGAGACGGTGCCTATGCCTTATGTATGTTTGACATTTCTATATTCTTGTGAAGGAAGCACGGCTAACAATTTCGAACAGAGCAACGAAGATACCTGGAAAGACAAGCTTTGGTATCACATCTACGTCCCTACACGATACTACATTTTCGGCACATCAATCACAGCGGAATTCATACTCTGCCCATTGAACAAGGGCGTAAAGATTGGCAAGATCAAACTGGAAGTTCTAGAACGAGTTCAATTGATAACGGCGGAGGGACGGCATAACTCCAGCTCAAAGGACACTGTAGTAGCTTCGCATGAACAGGAAATGCCTGAGAATGCGTTGCCTGTCAGTCGAGAAGATATGGAGGGTATGGTAGATGATGACAACCTAAACTTTGACGAGAGTCATAAATTCAGGGTTACTCTGCCGTTAGAGAGGAGTTTGAATAATGCAAGGCAGACGGTGGATACAGATCATTTGAAGGTCTTTCATAATCTGAAGATTTATGTTAATCTTCATAATCCAGACGGGCATATCAGTCAGGTAAGTCTCAGTTTTATTGTTTAAAAAACGCATGTCTGACTCCCTCTCACAGCTACTCGTCCGTAACCTCGTCCACATATTCATCTCCCCCAATCTCCCAGTGGGCGATGATCAAATGATCCAAGCGAACGCAGCCGAATTAGCACAACTATCGCAAACCAACGAAGCCGGCACAGTTGATGCCCCACCAACATACGAACGCCATCAACTAGACCAACTCTACGACGACATCGACCCACTAAATTTCTTGTCCGGAGCAAATACACCTTACCACTCACACTCTCGCACCGGCTCTAACGAAAACCTGCATGCATCATTAGATGCTACCACGCTAAACAATACCGCCGCAAACATCACATTACAATCTCGACTCGCAGCTCTTCAAGAACCAGAATCGGGTTGGCATGGAGGCCGCGTCAGTCCACCAACCCCAGGCATAGACGAAGAGTTCACCCACCCCTCACCCCGCCAATCTGTAGCACACCTCGCGCCTCTAGCACGCGCAACATCCCAACGCGGTTCCTACCACCAATACCTATCACCGACACCACCAATGCAACCGCAATCCTACTTCCCAGTCCAACCTCCAAACGGTCGCTACGACATGGACGCCTTAGCACGAATACCCTCCTACAATACCGCAATACGCACACCAGTCGTAACACCACCTGGGACAAGCTCAGGATTACCTACTTACGATATCGCTGTTAGTACGCCGAATAGTCCTGCGTTGAGGGCGGCTACACCGGCGGAATTGAGGGTGCCGGCGAGGGCGCATGTTAGGGCTGGGAGTGAGAGTAGTGGAAGTAGTGGAGGGAGTCTTAGGTTGAGTCCGCCGAGGAATAGTATTAGGCCTCATAGTGCTTATGTTAGGACGACTGGTTAATATCTTGTTTTCTCCTTTTCGCTGATGCGTCAGCGGGGTGAGATTTCTTTCTTTCGTGAAAATTTTGTTTTTGGCGACGGATTATTCTTTGGGTTTTTGGAGTTGGTTGAATACCCATGATTGCTTGTTTTTGAGGTTGTACGAATTAGAATGGGATGGGTGGATGGGTATTGTGGTTTGCATGAACACGCTATTGGCTTAGGTCGTTTCTATTCTCCTTTCGCTATTTTCAATGCATTCTAGGTCTGGGATAAGCTGATTTCTGCTTCTCCTAGCCAATATCACACATTGAGCTGGAGTCCTGGGCGACAAAGTACAACAATCAGCTATGATTATATTTGGAAAGTTCGTTTCGTGCTTAAAGACAATTGCAATTAATCATCAAGTATTCCAGCCGCCCAGAACCTTTACAAGCGCGCATAGCCACTACAATTCTCAGCTCAAAGCTCAAGCGTACCTTATATGCTTCGGTATAGTCAAGTACGTCATAGTTCACGATATTCTCCCAATATGAATGTTTTCAAAAACCACCCCACCAATGAACCTTTTTGTTTCAACATTAGCCGCTTCATTAATACCGAAAGTGGTTAAATTGAAGGGGCCCGTAAGTGGCTGGCCAGATCTGTGCAACGGTCTGCAACCACGAGTTCGGACAGCGGTCCAAGCGCGCGACTGGATTGAGGAGACGTCATCGCTTCTTCGAGAGGAGGGGTGAAGCATAAACAATGACCCCTTGGATTGAAATTATTTTGTAGATACCACAGATCCTCCACAATTTTGATTGAGTAGTCTATCTTGAACCTACCTGGGCCATATCAACAAAAACTCTTCCCTTGACGTGTTGAATATTCAACTCATCACACAACTATGGCAGCACCATCACAACACAGTAGTCTCCCCACACGGAGCAACACCACTGCGACAAGGTCGTCTACTTTGAGTGATGATGAACTGCCTGGTGGTGAAGATACAAGTGAAGTTACCAAGTTATTTCATGAGAGATTGCAGGCTTGGAAGCATGCCTGTGGATATTTGGAGGAATATCTCAAGGCGACGGAGAAGTTGCAGCATGCGCATGGCAAGGAGTATGAGAAGGTTTTGAAGGTGTGCATTGATTTATAGAATAGTCTTTGACTCTTTTGCTGATGAATATGATGTAGACAGTGTCACACCCTTTGAAAGAGGCCCACCATTTTGATCAACAATTAGGCGGTGTGGCTGGGTTGTTTGAGAGTATACGTTCTAATACTACTGTAAGTCAGTCCTATCTCTTGTATGACCTCCACTAATCATATCAGGGCATATCGAACTCCCACTACGAGACCGCCAAAGTGCTCAAAGGCACCGTCCTCCCCATGTTCGAGCGCCTTCACGCCGAAATCAAAGCCAAAACTAAAGAACTCACCAAAGGTGCCGGAAAGCAGAGCAAAGCCGTCGATAAAGCTCGCAACCTCACACAGAAACATGTTGAGAGCTTTAGTCAACAGACGGCTTCTTTCGATTCTACAGGTGGAAAGATTCACGCTGCAGACGATCCATATATCTTGCAGAGAGGCATCAGGCACCGCATGAACAAGCAGATCATTGAGGAGAACAATAATAGGCAAGATTTGATTCAAGTGCAAAATAGCTTCGCACAGTTTGAAGCGCATGTTTTGCAGACCTTGCAGCATGGATTGGGGCAATTTCATCAGATTATCGGCCAGCAGGCTGATCAAACCAAAGTCATGGTAAGTATCCATCTAGCATTTGGTACAGATCTATACTAACATCTCCGCAGTATGGGGACATGGTCAGCACCGGCCAACGCATCCCACCAGACTTCGAATGGCAAGGCTTCGTCAAGCGTAACGGCAATGTCCTGATCGACCCGGCAGCACCCCCACGCTCCATGTCCAATATATCTTTCCCAAACCAGGACCACAAAGCTACCCAACCCATCCTCGCCGGTAGCTTGAGCAAGAAATCTAAACTGTTGCGCAAATTCGAAACTGCCTATTACGTCGTCACTCCTTCCAAATTCCTCCATCAATTCGGTACAGACGACGACATAGCCAAAGACCCCGTGCCAGAGCTCTCCCTTTACCTCCCCGACTGCGTTGTCGGTGGAATTGATGGCCAACTCTTCAATGTCAAAGGCAAAGATGTATCAAAAGGAAAACTCGGCGTCAATGTCAGCATGAGTCATGAATACCAGCTCAAGGCTAACACCGTCCCCGATGCGCAAATCTGGTGGGAAGTCCTCCGCGATTGCGCCGGACAGGTCACAAATGAAGTACCAGCTGCGGATAGTGTTCCCAATTCTCCGGCTGTGGGTCACCAGGCTGGAAGCAGTGATTCGGCTACTGCTGCTGCTGCAGGACATCCTGCTCCTTTGCAGACGCAGGGGATTACTAATGAGGAGAAGGTGATGAGTCCGGTGGAGAACACGCCGCACAGTGCTACTACTCATGCTGCTCCTTCTGGTATCCCTCCAGCTCAGACTTCTGGTGTTGATGGGAAGGTTGGTGATTATAGACCATAAGGACACATTGGAGAATGAGTGCGAATGTGCGTGTGGGCTGTCTATCTTGTCTTTGCGATGTTACGACGATACCTTAATTTGTCATATGGACATTTTGCTTGTTCGCGCTGACGGAGATCTTTTGACTTTAATGAGTGCGCTCTCGTCCTGGCTTATGTGCCTTTAATAACAAAATGCGAATCTATATCTGGTTTACTTGCCCCTCATGATGATTATTGATTCTTTCCCGCATGAGCGCATTAGTCATTACATTAATACGTGTACTCTCCCAGTTATGGTTTCCTTCGTCGTGGGTTTCATCATTAATTTACATAGATTTTCAGTTTTAAGGGTATGCGCACAATTATAGGCCCTCTTTCGAATCCAGTATTTCCTGTAAACCTCTTCCCATTATATTCATTTTCATTGGGCATTATCTTTCTCTTCACTCTCCACCCCTTCCCTCACAGTAGGCAGTGATTTCTTCCCCCTCACCTCCCTCCCACTCTCCACACTCTGCTTAGGAGTAGGAACACCAACACCCACAACCGGCATCTCCAATACACCTTTCCAATCCTCAAAATCCTCCCTCACTTTCTTCCTCCGCGAATTAGTCTTTGTACTGGGTCGACTCGCGCTCGATCTGAAGTGGCTGTTGCTGATATTCGGCTCCGATCGGCTTCTCCTTGTGTTGTAGTGAGGCGGTCTATTTGGTCTTGGAGATGGCTTGGAAAGCATGGCTATTGTTGCGGCTTCGATGTCGTTTTGGAGGTTTAAAATTCCGAGACCGGAACTGCGACTTGTATTCGTGGTGGTGATAGAGCGGATTAGGGCCTCTGATTGTTGGAGGCGACGTATTTTGCGGTGGAGGAAGAAGATGACAGAGCCGGAGGCTAGGAGTGTTACGGCGAGGATCGATCCTAAGATGGCTGCTGTGAGTGGGCCACGTTGGGTTGGGCAGGTCTCCTGAGCCGCCATCGTGCAGAGAATACCGAACAGGCTCTGGGTGGAGACAAAAGGGACTGTTGAGCAGGAAAAGATGCGGAGATATTGCGAAATTATGATATTGAATTGGCTAAGGGTGAAGACAAGAGGGATTGTTGAGTAGGGAAAGATGGAAGTAATGAATATTGTACAGAAGATGAATCGAGAACGCAAAGACTGAGAATAGAAAAAGCTATAGTATAGAAGACGAGACAAAACTCATGGCCCGTCAACTCTGCAGATATGTCGAGGTTGCCACCAGTACATTATATGTCTTCATACTACGTATGTATGATGGTTTTTAAAATAAGGTTAGTCGCTCAGAAATTCTACATTCCATTCCTCTTTTATCATTGGATATTCCAATGTAAATCCGTCCGACTTTTGTGGACCATTGGTTCTTGAAGAGTAACCTGAGGTTTTGTTCCTAGACACCTTTCGACAGATATGCAACTGAGCGGCTATTTCGAAACGTCTTGATATCGTTCACCCGACTATGGGACGCACGGTTCTCTCAAGGCCCGTCTACGCGTTTGTATCAGAAGGAGGCTCGGGGACTGTTTGGACTTTTGGCAGTCAAGGTTGTTTCGATGTTTGGGGTCCATGTTTTGGATTTTTTGATCATGGCGGTTACTGTTTTTGGGCAAAAGAGAGCGAAAGGGGATTTAACCCACAACGAATCGATGAGCTGGAGTGGGTCTTGTTTTCATCCAATTAATGCTTCCCTGGATTTTCATTGGATAACGGAAAACAGTTCAGCGGCAATGGAAGCTCGAATTTACCGAGGCAACAAGGCGTGAATATTTCTCCACTGACAACATCACACCTTGTACCTATTCAGTGCTTACATGTCCCAGGAACAGATCCTATGGCAGGACCTTCAGTTCCCAAAGTTCTGTTGTTAAGATCCCTTAAATTCCTAACAGCTACCACACTGTCGTTCCTATTGCCACGCCTCGCCGCATGTATGCGGCACTGCATCACCACCAATGTCATTAACACCCTCCCACGCCGAAGAAGTCCACGTTGCCCAAGTAGCAGTCCCGCGCGCAGTCGAAGTACGATGCATTGAGTCTTATGACATTGGCGCTGCTAAGAGTGTCTATAATCAGCCCACTAGTAAGGCTAACAGCTTCTGAGGCTCAAGGGATTTAAAAGATTAGGGATCACTGATGTCACACCCAGGTCTAGGTAATTCGTAGTAATTGATCATAAGGCTCAAAAGCATGCCGCGAATCATCAATGGTATGATTTTTCGAGCTGGCGTCGATCACACACTCGACGGGTAGTACGCCTATGTGCCCGCGACTTTTGCCAGGGTGACGGAATTTTCATCAAATGTTAAAGCAGTCACCGGTAAAAGCTATAAGGCACGTCGTCGTTGCTACTGCAGAGCACGCTCTGATCCCCATCCCATCTGGTATCCGGGCAAGAGGCCAAGCACAGACACTCGGATAGCACGTCGAACACATCGACAACGTTCCGATACGTAAAGTGATAAACACATGAATGAAATACTTTTGAAAAGCCGTCGCGTCTGTGGCACTTTGCAGATGCAGTCTATAATCCATTAGATAGCAGTACTTCAGATCACCAAACTCCAGGGAGGCGTATTACTAACGGCATCGTACTCTACTCATCAGGATCGTTCGACGATAGCTCTCGGGGAGGATTTAAAGTGCCTAGCGCGATAGTACTGCAGCAAATAGCATACCCGAAGCCAGCACCGCACTGTCGTTCCTTATCATCGTTGGCTCCGGCGTAGGAATGGAAGGATGCAACTAAATAGGCACATCATTTGTTCTTTCGGTATAAATTGGGAGTGTGTAACCTAAAAACCATAACCTATCAACAATATGTGCGATTACACACTATTTGAGGAGTTGACATGCTATATTTGACATAAGAATAGAATAGAGAATTAACAAGATTTTTAGCCTACCATAGTCGTTAGTTAACTCCGATACCAAGCTAGCTCAACACAACTTAACACAACTTAACACAACTTAACACAACTTA
>MU007130.1:61428-81034 GCA_010583015.1 Tothia fuscella
AACACAACTTAACACAACTTAACACAACTTAACACAACTTAGCACAACTTAGCACAACTTAATACAGCTCGACACAACTCAACACAACTTAATATAAGTTATAATCGACCTTGCGAAATGACGAATATCTAATTAGAGACGGAAAGAGGTCGTTTCTCTTCCGCAGATAGATATAACAGCATATCGGAGAATGACTTCGGAAGCTTATTTGCATCGCTGAGATCCAACCAATTATAGTATCAATCGCTACCCTCGGAGTCTGCATAACTATGGGAAGGTGCAGGAAGAAGACGATCAAGCCGCCTGGTATATGTAGTGTACTGAATCCTCAGGACCACGGTACTTGGTTCCGTCACCCGCCAGCAAACGCCACGATATATGAATTGTTGCCTTCCTCACATTTATACACGTCACGGGAGACGAATGCGCCAGCCTCGTGTATTTGCATGCATATGCTGTCCTGATCCCAGCTATCAGCCAATCGGAACGAAATCATGCCACGGGCCATGCTTCCAGGCTGGTTGCACACTCTTCGAAATCCCCATTGCTAAATAATAAGACCTTTCCTCGATGTTTTGCAGCATGCCATCGAAATTGCAAAATCTAGAAGACGTAGGCGTGGGAGCTTTTTGGGGCATTGCTGACAGCTGGGTTAGGTATAAATTGAGACTCTTGTTCCTCCGAAATCGTGTTTTAAATCGTACCCTGTTCCCAATTTACTCAAACCTCACAGCATAACATATGCACCGCCATTTAATATTTTCAATACAATGGCCTCTGCCTTGACATCTTCAGCCTTGCCTTCCATGACCTACAACCACCTCCCTATCAGTTCCCTCAACTCCACATATCCAACCGCTATTGCCTCCCATGACGCCAACTCCAAGGATAATCCATTCCAAGAAATCCTATTCAACGTCTTAGCAATTCTTCTAGCGTTCTCTACCCTCATACTGGCGTACTTGCAATACCGCCGACGCAAGTCAGCCACGGAAATCATCAGACCAAACTCAGATATCGAACATCAAGGTGAGCAAAATAAACCTTACCAACTCAGCAAAGCCTTCTGAGCTTGGGTGTTATACTCACCCCTTTCGATAGGGCAGCTCCAACTCGCGCCTACCAATTTGAGTGTGCCATTACCACCTCCTCCACTTTTGCCGCTTTCACCACCTACATGGCCTCCGCCTCCTCCTCCACCACCTTTTCGTTCTTTTTGATTGATTCCATTGCCACAGCAAATCGATATCATCGCAAGCATTTTGGGAAATAGGTAGAAGAGGTGAAGAGCAGTATAGGTGAATCCGAGGAATGAGGACAGCGAGTAAGGGTAATGGATCCTCTTGTTGACAATAAACAAGGGCTACAAATTTCAATGGAACCTTCATTCAAGTACTACCATTGCCACTCGCGGAATCGAAGAGCACTGTAGCCCGAAACCTACAGCCATAACCGCTATCCATTCAGCCACACTGGACGAAAGAGAGATGGCCATACGAAATAGGGGACTATTCAGGATGAAACAAAAGAAGCTGACAGCAACAGCGTCAGAGGGTTAATGTGTAAGCTCTTGACTCATTGAGGAGAATACCGCTTTGCGTGAGAGGAATATAGCTGGGTGGGTGTTTGCCTTATTTCCAATCTCTTATTCGTGAATGCAGTGGTTGCGCTGCTAAAGTGGTAACTATCTCGATAAAAATTACTATTATCTTAATGAAGTATTTTGGTCTGTCCTGCTAAATATACTTCAAAATCGATAAGAGCTTTTGCCAAAGAAATGGAAAGCTGCTTGCGCTTAAGGACATATTTTCACTCGCGGCTAAGCGGAATAGATTGCTGGGTTTAATATCGACAGAGACGAGAGTAGGAGTTGCATGATACAACAATATCAAATCTAGTAGGTAGTAAGCAGTCACGAGGACATAGGTACCTGGCTTAATTGGAGGTACCTGTCATCAAGCATGCCCCTGAAGCGGAAGTGGCGCATAAGGTTTCGTCGGGAACGTGCACCTCCCCAAAAGACGTTTCCTGTTCCTGTGGACGAGATCTCGGAATCTCACAGGGGAAACAGTGGAGGAAACGGAGATGAATTATATGTGGTCAGAGAATAAGTTTCTCTTCAGGGGCTTAGTCAGAAGTTATTGGCGAATGAGGAGCTAGGCGGGTGCTCTATTCTCGTCTCGTCAATAGATTCCGGTTGAGGTGAGGCTAAATCAGGCTTGCAGCGTACCTCCTAGCGGCAATGGGAGGGTGCCAAGTCTTTAGATTGATGATGCCCCTAACGATACTCACGACGTCTTGCGGGACTATTGCTGGCGTGAATTCAAGTAGGAAGCTACATACCAAACTTCCTGAAACTTTGAAGCACTTCTCGAGTTGTATAAGCACTCGTGCAATAATACAGCCAAACCGCGCAAAGACCTGGAAGCCCGACTCCAAGGCTTCCCAGCGCTCCTCTTTTACGACGCCAATGCAGATCAACGGCTGCCACTAATGAAGAATGAAAGTCAGTATAACAACCACGAACCCTTTTTTCCTACTACACTCCAACATCCACAATTCCACCACAGCACCCACCCACCAACAAACCCTCCAAGCATATTCCCACCTACAGCGGGGGGCCCACCTGCGCCGCAAATCCCAGTGATGACAGCACGCCTACCTTGCCTCTTCGACTCCATTCCCTCTACCAGCCCAGCATATTTCTTGTAATCCTCCCCGCGAATGCTAACAGTTGCTCTTCCTACCCACCAGGCCGCACACCGAGCTCGAGAGCTGGATCGATTATACCAGACGAGGCGAGGTCATGTCCAGCAAATCTCGATAAGCGACGATAACCACCACGTAACCGAAGCCATCGGCGACATGTACGGCGACCATGTCTACACTAATACCGACCCTCACCAGCAGCAGCCCAACAGTAGAAATGGGCGACCATTGAGCTTTGTGCCGGCTGCCGGCGAGACCCTCGAGAGTGGCCGCAATAAAGCCAGTAATAATAATAATGAACGTTACGAATACGAGTACTCGAAATCTTTGCCCGTGAGGACACCCTCACACGAGAAGAGGAGGGGCGTGATGAATAGCGATAGAAGCCCCGTGCTGCAATTGCAGCCTCTCCCCCAGCTCGACATGTCTCCTACAGGCTCAATTGGTAGTCCCAACGGCCACTCCCCCTCTAGCAATAGCGATAGCCCAATGTCGTCGCCACCATTAAATCGAACACCCTCCGAACCCTCGCAGCAGCACTTTCCTCTTACAGACCTCGACTCGACCGCCGCTGTGGCTCAAGAGCTGAGCAATTTACAGGCTATCCGTAGAATGTCTATGGACGTGCATGCTGCAGACCCCGATTTGCCATCCTTTACTTCGGGTTGGAGTGTGCCATCTGTGGCGCCGTCTAAGCGGGCAGACGAGGATGACCCGTCTACATTGTTTTGGGTGCCAGCCAGTGTTCACCCTGAATTGGCACCAAAAGCATTTGAGACATTTATCCAAGACAGGGTCAAGACGATAAAGCGCTCTTCCCTCAGCCAGGACACTCTCACGCCGGATATGATACCGCCACAGTCAAGCGGGCTAGGATTGCAGAGGAAGAAGTCGATGTTATCACGGCAGGTCAATGATGCTAATGGTTATGAAGACGGGGCTGAGAGGTTGGAACGCAAAAAGTCGGTCAGTGATAGTAAGAGGGATCCGAGGATGGTCAGCCTGAATGAATTAGAGGAGCTTGCACACGATCCCGCCAAACTTGCACGACGACTGAGTGTTGATGCTTCGGCACGTAATTCATACGAATCAGGGCAGGAAGGACAGCAGGAGGATACACCAATATTGGCTCCAAAACCACCAGGGCAGACGCTGAAGCGGTCGACACGGACTACATATAGAAGAGGAAGTCAAAGGAAGGGTGGACCATCGAAAAGGCATGGAATAAGAGGAGATGTGGATGACGAATCACCCATTGCATCCCCAACGAGTGGTGAAAAGGTGCCACAACTTCCAGCTTTGCCAGATCTTGGTCAATTTGGTGGACAATTTGGCCTCACTAGAGTGCAGACGGAACCCACTCCCCAGCCAAAAGTAGTGGAGAATTTCTCTCGCCCAGGAAGGAGAGCAAAGACGCCACCTATGCAACCTGCTGAGGTTCCGGCCGAGTTTTCTACACGCTCCGCTGATGCTCGATCTCCCACACCCGAAGAGCGAACGACCTCCCCACCACTTGAGCAGTACCCAGGCTTCCAGTCTCGAATGACCTCCAACGGACGGTCAACCGCTTCCATGCCGCCCGGATCCATGCCAGTACCCACCATTATCGAGACACCGCCTCCTCCCAGTGATCACTCAAGAACACACTCCTCGCCAGCACTCCAACGACCCGAACGCAGTTCCTCCATTGATACCCCACCATCACAGCCTCCGTCGGGACCATTACCAAGTAGACCTTCGGCACAAAGACCGCAACTCACCCGTCCTGGATCGATACAACAACAGCAACAATCGCAACAACAATCACATCCACAACCACAAACAAGAGACCCGCAATCAAGGCAGCGCAACGCAGGCCTGGACCAAATACCGCACAATGCAGCTGCCATCCCGGGAAATAACATGCGAACCGATAATCTCTCCTTCATTCCCTTCGCAGACGATAAAAAGACCGACAAGAAAGGCAAGGACAAGAAGGACGAGGGGCCGCGGAAAACAAGTTGGGGTTGGCTACTTGGCGGTGAAGAAAAGAAGAAGCAGCAGGAAGAAGAGGCGAAAAGAAATAAGATGAAAGTGCAGAAACCCCCAGACAAAAGTCGTGATACTACACGGCTGGATGTGTTGCAAACGTCGATCGATGGCGACAAGGGCCGCGAAAGTGTCGTCCTGGACAGGCAGACTATCCAAATCGACCCTGAGAAGAAACCTTCCCGGAAACCCTCCAGCGAAGCCAAAAGGGAAAAGGACGGTCTTTTCTCCTCCATCTTCGGCGGTAGCAAAAAGAAGGGTGACAAAGACTCCAGCAGCAAAAAACACGCCGGTTCCCTCCGCGGTCTCTCCCCAGATCCACCCCAACGCAGACTCCAACCCGACGTCGATTACAATTGGTCGCGTTTTTCTATCCTGGAGGAACGGGCTATATACCGAATGGCGCATATAAAACTCGCAAACCCACGACGGGAATTGTATTCGCAAGTTTTGTTGTCTAATTTCATGTATTCGTATCTTGCGAAGGTGCAGCAGATGCATCCGCAGATTCAGATACCGCAGAGTGCGGCGCAGAAGCAACAAGCAAGACAAGCACAACAGCAGAAGAAAGCGGAGCAGCAGGCAGAGGCGCAGAGGGCTGCTCAACAGCAGCAGCAACAATCTCAACAGCAATCTCTGCAACAAACTCAACAACAGCAGGGTGGAGGTGGTCAACAGCAGGCTGATGAGTTCTCGCAGTATCAGCACTATCAGGAAGTGGGTGAACCCTCGAATTCGCATGATTCACGTGATGAGTACATCCTGGACTAACGCTCTTTCTTCCGTTTCCAGCATCAGGAGCGCACAGATTCGCCATTATCTCCTACGAAATCCAATCCACATCATTTATCGCCGCAGATGCAACCAAATGCGCCACTAATCGCTTCTGCTAGAAATACCAGTTCATCCCATGAGCCACACGTTTCGACTGAGGAATATGATTATTCGAGGCCGGATTCGAGGAATGAGCAGTATAGTTCGAATGAGCATGGGTATGAGCAGAAAGATGGAGGGGAGTACGGTTCCCAGCCAGGGCATGAATATCTTGGCGGTGCGGCCGCGGTGAATTCTCAGAATTTACATCATCAATATCAACAACATGAGCAACATGAGCCAAATACTTGGGATTATCAGGATGATAGAAGCGGTGGCGGTGGTGGTGGGAATAGGTGGTGATATTATTAGTACTCTTCATGACGTGGGAGGGAAAAGATGGAGGATATGTCTTGCTACTTCACTACCCAAATGTAGGGTCATTCGATGGTGGTTTCTCCGGTTGTGGGATTTATCTTATATGATGCACGATAGCATAGCGACGGTTCTTCTGTATTTGCCCCCATCATTTGTTGTTCTACCAGCCCTGCCAAGTCTGACACTGACGGGAATGGGAATTTATGGAGTGGGTTGATATGGCGTTTCAGGGAAGGATTCGCAATGTTTGTAACCCTACTCGTGCTAGGTATGCGACGGGATGGATGGGTGAAGCGATTTGTTTCCACATGTTTTCTTTATCTTAAACCTATTTTGTTATATTTACTTCATCCAACCTACGGACGCTGTCCAAATTTATCTTCTATTTCGTCACATGAGCAACGTCTTCACCGTTCACATTTTGCACTGTCCATCTCTCTTTTCTCATACCTTACATTTCTTAAAGTCCTTTTTGCCAAACCTGCCACGCTGTCTTATTTTTCCCTTTCAACTTTGGCGTTTTGTAGGTTTCCGGATCAAGTGGGTGTATGGTCTAGCGGACCGACCACATCCGATGCAACATGGAAAGGTTCGATACCATTACTTTTTCCAAGCAGAGGAAAAGGAAGATATCCAGCCTTTCTTTAGCTTCATCATGGGATTTCCGGATGCGAAGTCAAGCAATATTGGAAAGGATGTCCAGGTGTTGCCTTGGGTTAATCTCAGCCTCGAGTATTGGGGGTATTTAGCTGTCCATTGATGAGGAACATCGGAGAATATGTAAGCAGCTCTTTGATGAACAAAAGGAGATGTGGTTATGGTAAATGATTCTTAGTTACGGTCGATGTGGACGCTGTGAGTTCTTTTGGGTGTGGGGTATGTTTTTCTTGGATCACGATTGATGCTACAGTAATTGAAACCGGACTTTCATTGGAATGGGTTTTCATCAAGTCTATGCTATAATCCGCTGTCGCTTTCTATACCCCATTCTCTTTTCCTGTGGCCTTGCTTATGTAGGGAGTGGGACATGTTCTTGGGGTTACTGTTGCTGGTGTTGACGTGGAGGGGAGGTGTTGTTGAAACTGGGTTGGTTTGACGTGAAGCTCCTGCTGTGTATGTGGGTGGTGGATGTGGTGGATGTAGTGGATGTGGTGGACGCTGACTTTGGCCGGGTGGAGTGAGTTGGAAATGTGCTGTTGAAAAAAGGGTGAGCACAGAAAACTTGGGTGGAAGATTTTCACTCTGCTTACTTTGGTGCTCTAAATTGACGTCGTTGACTGATTCTGGTACCGTGATTTCGAGGCGTAATTTTCGTCGACGCTATTGCAAGTACGCTAGCATGAGCGTGGAAAAGGCGAGTAGGATTGCGAGGACGTTGAACAAAATGGACTGGAGCGGGTTCTCTTTTGATAAAGAAGGGTCGATGGGGTTTGAATATGTTGAATTGGGGGATTGGGGCTGTAGAGGTGTTGGAGTTGGAGATGAAAGGATGTCTATTAGAGAAGAGGTTATGTTGTTGGTGGGTTTGGATATCTTCATCTTGGAAAACTTGTAATAGATAGTCGTACAACTCTTGTCTGGTACGTGGGGAAATTGTAAACAATGGTATGAAAATTGGGATTTGGGCAGCGATTTTGATGGCCTGGAAAGTTGATTTATATAGACTTCACGCAATTGCTAGTCGGGCGTAAAATCGCTTCGAGCTTTGCACAACGATCCCCAGAATGCTTCTTGTTATTCATATGTTCATAGGTCAATCTGCCACATGGTTTCGTTCATCCCGCGCTTTCTCGCCTTTGAGACAGAACGGTTCTTACGGGCTAACATTATTTGGACGCATAATGGAGCTCCTATTGGTCAATTTCCTACTCACACCCCAGTCCGTTCTCAGAAATCGCAAGCGTGGCATAGGCAACTAGTGCGACCGGCCAGTGTGCTACGGCACTCGCGGATCGCGGATCATCTCTTTGAGGCTTGAACGTCGGAATCCTTCTCTATTCATCACAGTTGGCCAATGATAGAGCCTACTCACGTTGCATCAACGTCTTCACAGCCCTTGTAGAAAGTCAAAGTATGCACGGCAAACAAGCAGCTCGCAGCATCAACCACTACCTTTTACAAAGGTACGAGATAAGACGGTTTGTCAAGACAGGAGGTTACGGCTGCGCGCTCCTTCTCTATATTTTAAAGTCCAAGCCTCAAGACAGTGACCCCTTAAATCATGGTCTGGTACTCGGTGGGCACCGATCATATCCCACAGTAGTGCTTGTAGGCTGTGTATATAAATTGCACCAATCAGTAGACGCGGGAACCTTCTCCATAACCTTTAAGCATGAGCTGATGGGTTTTTTTAGGTCAGTATCCCATCGCTTGAAGAGAGAAATACCCAGATCCTAGATAGTTTAGTAGGCTACGCGCGGTACGGAATACACTACTGTATAGGTTATGCTGCCGCTAAGCCACCAACATTACTGGTAGAGAGCGGATCGAGAAGACGTTGAGGTGAAAACAAAGTTTGAAACATAAACCAATCTACCTGGTAAACATGTACTACTCATTGCCTTAGCTAACCATCACATGCGGGACGCCTGTGGGATCAGCCCAACGTCGTAGATGGCAAATGCAATTCCTAGTAATGCGCCAAGCCACATCGGTGACGCTCAGTCGCTCAATCGCAAGGTCAGAAAATCACCCTTAACAGCTGAAGCGGTCGATCAGGTCCAGTACGTAGGGCAGTACATGAGGCAAAGGTATTGGAGTACATTGCTGGCAGGAAGAGGTATGTTCCACAGCAGGTCGGCCCACACCTACAATAACATTGTTATTCGCGCTGACATCAATTGAGGCCGATGCCTAGGAACAGCCTTCTTCACTGGCCGCGAGGATTAGAATGCATATTCACTCAAGCGATGATAAGGTTAATAGCTCGTGATGTTGAAAATTGCTAACCTGTCGTTCCCAGCGTAAGGACATCTTAACAACCCACCATGTCATCTCAGCCTCGCCTACTCCGTATTCGGCCCGTTCAACTGCATACAAATAAATCTAGCCACCAACGTTCAAGTTTCCCTCGATGACAATGAAGTATGAGGTGTGGAAATAGGTTACAATAATTCTTCAAAGTTACCCGGACCTTCTAGTATAATTTAATAAGATTCTTATCTAGAAATCTTAACGAGGATATATTTCTTATAAAAGTTCTAGTGCAGATCATCACTCCTCCAAAGATCGTCGACAATTCGAATGTAAGTTAGCAAGAACTTAATAATTGGCTGCCTGGTGGTGTTGAATACTGGTATAGCGAAGATTGCTGCTCGTTAGCTGCTAATTAGGCTATGCCGAGTACCTTGGCATAAGAAGGTGTTGATGCCGTGGCGGTAGTATAGTTTTGTGAATATGCGGCGAGGCGTGGTACTAAGACGGCAGTGCGGTGATAGTTAGGATATGTAGGAGGTGTATAGCAGGCTGCGTTGGACAAGCGCGCGCACGAGCTAGCTGGTGTCGCAAAGTAAGCAATTAGAATGCACTCGTGGATAGTACTACGAGCTTGAACAAGTCGATCGTAGAAGAATAGACAAATTTTTCGAGCATCTCATTGCTCGTGTTGCGGTACTGCATGCAAGTTCGAACCTCGTTGCAAGAAAATCAGCAAAAAATAAATCTCCGAAGAGATTAACTAAACTCTTCATATCGTGACCTGACCGAATTTAAGGAGTGAAAGGTCTCATCGCTATCTATCCTTAAATCGGCGCTGATAAGTTGGTTTAAGTACGCACTAACCAGATGGCAAGTTTGGAAACTTGACAAGTTGTTACAGTAGAACAACGCTTACGCCGCTACGCCATACAGCTAGATTGTTGGAGGGTCTTCTGAGAAATTAAATTATAATGAGCACGGGCTTCCCGCGCGTTTGTACATAATTTCGGCTTAGGAAGGTTCGAGGCGGCTGTCTTCGGCGGGGGATCTTGGTCTGTGTAATTCAAGCTCGTAGTGAGAAACACCAGACCTGTAGCAATGGACTCAGAAGCTGCGAAGCTTCAAATCGGACTGTTGAGGAGCTTCCCACATGTTCGCACATTTGGTATTCCCAATTGATGGTTGTGCCATGAAAATTTTGCTGCTAGGGATTGATCGTCCAGAGAGCACAATATGCCTCTTTCCGGAAGAACGTTTCGGTGACTCACACAGCAGAAGTCGTATGGTTCTTCTTGTAGTCTGGTAAGCTTTGCCAAGACAGAGATGGTTAGGGATGGAATTGGAGAGAAACAACCAAGAAGGACGTCAGACGAGATGCTGTTCGCGATTGCTAGGTACCATTGGTGTTCTCGCTCTGGCTGGTCGAGCGCATGAGACTCTTCTCGTTCATTCATACATAGCCTTGTGGACGTAATGAATGGCATGGGCTGAAGATGAATGAGGTCATATAGAGACTGCGTGGTTAGTTGTAGGTCGGCAAACAACAGCAGCTGTTCACGATGGTCGATCTCAGGGAAGGACAGCTGGGGCTCTGTAGCTTTTCGCCAAACCTCGAGAGGCACTCGTCCGACCTCCTGCCGTATGCCTACAATGGGAGAGCTTGTGCCGGAGGCCCAAAGATACGATGCGTAAGGCTGACGCACAGACCGCAAGCATTTGTGGAGTCGAGGACCACTGAAGCAATGCGAGAACCAGTCCCACCAGTATCATAGGTCTAAGAAGTTGGCGCGATGACGGGATAAATGTCGCGGAAGGATGACCCATCAACTTTCCTTCTATGCTCCCAGATGACAGAAACGGTCTTCTTGCTGGATCGTCCACAGTTCGAATGCGGGATGCCCACCAGATCGCGAGAACCAAACTTCTTCGATGTTTTTGGCATATAAATTTTTCAGCTTCGGGGAAAAGAATGAGACACGTTCCAACGGCGGCAGTATTATACTCTGCTCTCCCGCCCCTTTCTCCTCTTCTCCTTTCCTCATCGCAGACGCTGGACTGAATATTGACTCTCGTTATCAGGAATCCCTTTTGCATCCCATTATCACCATTCACATTACACACTCGGATTATTATTTCTCTTCACGATGTTTAGCGGCGGCTTTGGCCTCTCGTACCTCATCCCATCCCGTCTCCGCAGTTCGAAGCAGCAAGCCCGTCAAGTTGTAGCTGTTGCGGAGAAGTACCGACAGCCAGAGCTCCAGACTAGGGTCTGCGTACTCGTTCGACGGCGCGAAGGAGAGAAAGAGCGTGGAAAAAGGCAGGTGTTGTTGCCTGGCGGGGAGCGGTGGGCCCCCAAATATCGTACGTATCATGTTGCGGCAGCTCCCACCCTCGAGGACATTCTCGAGGAGTAGGAGCGAAATACTAATGACAGAAACGGTGGAGGCGTGGTAGCCCACCATAATAAAGCCGCCCCAGTAGCAATCTGGGTTATCAAAAGAATTTGACTCCGGTCATCTTACTTGGAGCCAGACCAAGCGTACAAAGCATTCGGCTTCGGTCGTCTTACTTGGAGCCACCCAAGCGCAAACAGCATCAGTCGATCCTGGACCGCGTGGCTATCATAGCCCGGGAGAACGGTGATCTTGATTACTTGGAGACGCACTAAGCGCAAAAAGCATTCGACTTCGGTCGTCTTACTTGCAGATTCCGCAAGCGAGAAAGGACATTAGGGAGCCCCAAGGGGGGGGGGGGGGGGCGATGATCTTCTTACTTGGAGAGCCACCAAGCGAAAAACGCATTCGACTTCGTTTTGTCTTACTTGCAGATTCCGCAAGCGCAAAAACATTAGGGAGTCCTTAGGGGCGATGAACTTCTTACTTGGACCTCACCAAGCGCCAAAAGGGGGAAACAGGCAGTCTGGGGTCAAAGGTCGTTGGCGTAAAGCTGCACAATGCGACCGTAACCTATAGCTCGTTGGCGTTAAGCTGCAGAATGAGGGCCAGATCCTGTTTCTTGATGTCGTCTTCGGACAAAAAGCTCCCTCCGTTCGGGCAATTTTACTCAATATTATTGTCTCGTTCGGAAATCGAGCATACAACAATCAATCTTGTTTTTTTTTCCAACTGACAGAGCTCTTTGGCGTAGTCGTCTTCGTCGAATGGTCTTCCAAATCGGACGGCCGGACGGCTCTCCCTCTCCTCCTGAACCATTTTTCCTCCCTCCCTCCCTCCCTCCTACTATCGATCTTCTCCTCTACCAATCCTCTGATCGTGCCGATCCTCTCTCGCTCTCCAGCCTCCGTCCCTCTATAGCTTCTTTCACTACGATCCTCCCGAGCCGAGCGAACTTTCTCGGCCTTGCGATGAATTCTACCGAGCGGACCTCTCCCCTTGATAAGCTACGTGTCTCTCGCAACATATCTTGTTACCCCATACCCGCAATGATAATCCGGTCCGTGGCCCACCCTTCCCACAATATTTCCCCCGCCTCCTCCTTGACTTCGCAGCACTCTTTCTACCTCGCTGACCAAGCTCTTTCACGGAATCCAATCACGCACTGACTCAACCCCGCACATGTCGCCTCTCTTGGTCGTCCTCGCTCTGCATTATGGTTTTGTTGCATTGTAATATCTGATGAAAGACGGCAGGATATCGTGCCCAAGCCCTTGGAGATGCACTCGGCGAAGTACGTAAGCTCCTCTTCCTGATTTTCCGATCCAACCCATGCATTGCTCTGATCAAAGTGGTGCAAAAACAACGATGAGCTGTTTCCAAGCTTCTCCGCAGGACAAAGTAAGTACACAACCAGGTTGGGTTGGTTTTCCCTCACGATTAGAACAGATTCGCTAACCGACAGCTTACTGGTAAGACTGTCGCCAATCGCGAAAGCCCAAAAAAAAATGTGAACAGATCTTTCCACCAGCATGAAGAATCAACTAACTTGTTAACAGAAACAGGAAAGTGGCGAGGATTGTAAAACCAAGAAAGATAAGTGAAAGAACCCTTGCCACAGCGTGAAGACATTACTAACATATAAATCAAAAACATCAGGAAAACCAAGAGTGCAAAACCATGAAAGTTAAGTTACTGAGTCTTGACAACAGCGTGAAAACCTCACTAACACCATAAAAACAGTAATGGTTGCGGGAGCAAAGAAAGATTCGTCCTCCATCTCTGCAACAATTTGTACAAACCCGACTAACGCGGGAAACAACACCCTGCATATATATCATATACGGAATCATAAAAGAAAAGATAAGTCAAGTACCTGCGGCAAAGTGCAAATACCCCTCTAACGTGAAATCAGAAAGCCTAAAACACGAACCTACGCTCAAAAGCGCGAGCAGAACGAGATTCTCACACAGGAATTATCATTGAGCAGATGAAGTTTCCATAATTGTAATATATGGGAACTAGAATCTAAACACAACCATAGTTGCCGCATGAACATCTCCTTCCACCACCGCACTGAGAAGTTACTCCCTCTTGCCAATTGAAAGTCGGATATAGCTGCAATCCTTAAGGTCTAGAAACTAGTTTAGAAGCCTCGAAAAACTTTTTGTTATAGGATTAGCTTCTAGATATTAATCGGGGGTTCTTACTTCTAGATGCTCTAGCTATACTAAAAAGCTTATAAATATGGTTTCTCTAGCCTGGAACCCTATAGAGCCTATCTGAGTTTCAATTGGCACGAGGAATATTGCACAGCTCGAAAAGGGGTGAGTGGGTGGGCAAACTTGATGAGGGTATCTGACATCTGGCAAATCGCTCGATAAAGCCACACCAAGCCTCATAGTGAATCAGATAATGATGGCCAGTTGAGGGGTATTGTGGTCGCTGAACTGAATCCGAATCCCAAGTCAGTTGATATGACCTGGGTATTTGTTTATCGCCGAAAAAGTGGTTAGCCTCGCAACCATGGATGAGTGAGGTGGTTTGAGCCGGAAAAAGCACTTACTCAGCATACACGTGATATATCATCACCTATTCCTGTAGTTGACACCAAACGTCCCATACCGAGACAACCTCAAGACGTCAATCCATACCACTTCTCGCAGCAGTCAAGAAGCAAAATATCTTCTTGTGAACCAATGGGAACAGTCTGATGTGACATGGTGTATATTCAATGACGTAAATTGCTACATGATATACATACCCAACTCACACAACAATCTTAAGCCCCTAATAATCATCACTATCATACTCGTCATCCCCAAGTAGCGCAGGATACCGTCTCGACCTCAAGTCACTCTCAAGACTACTCTCTGATTCTGGATCAACATACCCTGCATATCAAATTAGCACAATATTCTTCCATAACCACTGATAAATCATGACATACCTCTCCCACCCAACAAACTCAGCGCAACCGGCAAGAAAACCAGCGCATGACTAGCCGCAAACACAACAAGTGCAACCCAAACCCTGAAATAATAAATCTCAAAAATCTTACTCCTCGTAAATGCCAAAACCACCACCCCAAGGAACTTCGTAACAGTAATACCACTAAAGACACTAGCACCCACATTAACAAGAGCAGTCCAAGCCCTAGCATCTTTACCCCTGAATCTAAAGCGCGGTGCTAGTTCCATTACCGCAGTGGAAGGGTATGTATATGCCCTAGCGATATGCGCGCAGAATTCTAGGGATATACCCATGGAGATTATGAGGTTTACGAGGGAGACGGCATTGAGGGATACGTTTGCTACTGCCATTGCGCCGATGATGTCGATGAGGGTCATTGCGACGGTGATTGTCACGATTAGAGCTGTTTGGATAGATCCGAGAAGTATGGATGTGAGGAGGAATATCAAGAGCAAAGCACAAGAAAGTAATGTGACGCTCAATCGAACGATGGAGATGTATTGATCGAAGAAGATGTAGAATTTCGAGTAGGGGAATACGGAGATGTTATTGCGGGTTGAGATGTCGTCCGCGATTCGTCGGGCACTACGGTAGGATGCTATGAAATCTTCTTGGGAGTGGAGGGGTGTGTGCGATGTGCGGAAGTGTGATGCGGTGATGGTGGTGCGGTTCACATCCATGACGACTGCGTTGCCGTAGGAAGCTTTTCCACCTAGGGGACATACGTCCGTTGTTGGTGATTCAAGCCATTTGGCGAGGTAGTGCATGTACTCCCTTCCTTCGGGCATACCATAAAGGGTGGCATTCCAAGCAGGTTCTCTGTCCGCGAAGCAAGCAGTTGAGCCATCTGTACAGCATTCATCAAACATGGGGTTCAGCCAAGAGAAATAATCATCTACCCAGCTGGCTGTGGAATCGGCGATGTAGGACACCTCGGAGCGTTTGCGCTCGCCTTCCAGGATGTTCGCCAAGGAGAAGTTATCACAAGTGAGGAAACGACCGCAGAGGTTCTGTTGATGTTTGCGCTCCGTAACGTTGAGATCTTTGGTTACAAAGTAGACTGGTGGTCCAACCCCGAAATAGTCGTCCAAGTCGTTGAAGTAGTCAATCAAGTATGAATCGCTTGGGATAGCAATGCGTTGATCTAACCCTAACTTGACATTGGGAAGTAACGCGAGACCTGCAGTGAATAGACCCAGGAATACGGTGATAATGATGACCTTGGCTTTTTTGCCTAGCAGAGCCGGTGCATATGTTTTGCGGATGAATTTCTGTAGTCCACCTTCGTCATCGGCACCATAAGCGTACTCTCGGTTGCTGAGCATTGGATCAACATTCTTGACTCGAATGCATGGTATGCAATCCGCGCGACCAGCTTCGACACGGCGCTGATTCAGTGCTAGAACAGACACAAACATAGTGACTTGCAAAATAGCGTTGATGAAAACAGCGCCAGCAGCGTATACAGCAAAGTTCCGCACTGCAGGCATCCCAACAGCGGCTCCCAGGGCGAAAGCGACCGTTTCCGTGGTAGCTGAGAGTAAGATGCTAGGACCCATTCTGCCCATTGCTTTTGCTATGCGTTGCGAGACTGGGCCATCGGGGTGGCTGATGTTGACTCTTTCAAATTCGTGAACGATCAGGAAAATGTTGTCGACACCAACAGCAAGAACGAGGAAGGGAATGACTTCAGCAATAATCAACGTCACCGGAATGCCGCATGCGGAGAACAGACCGACGGCTGCTGAGACGGACATGAGAACAATGATTATGCCCACTATACCCAGCATGAACTTGGACTGAATCAGTGCATTGGTAGGATTGTTAAGGATGCTTTTGAAGGAGAGTGTCGTTGAGCCTAATGAGATGGAGGCGTAGAGGAACATGATAATGTAACTTATAACCACGATCTTCGCGTCTGTGTTCGTGGACTTGTTCAGTTCTTGTTCCAGACTGATTTCGGTATTGAACGATAACCGAAGACCTCTCTGCTCAGCTTCGCGTGCAACGTCCATCAGCGTCCTCTTCAACTCATCTTCGAAAGTCATTGCTCGCTCGACTTCTTCAGTGCCTTCTGCGTGATTGCTGACAACCCAGGTCGTAATTATCGCCTTTGAGTCCAGAATGCTGTCATTGTAGCCACCAAATACCATGTTTGGGTTCAGAGGTTGGCCAAATTCTGGAAGGCAATCAACTGGGCTATTTGCACAATCCAGCAGTGCTTTATCCCAGCTCCCAGGCGTCAATCCGCCAACGTCTCCTTGGAAATAACCTGTAAATGACTGTACAACACAGGCATCTCCAGTAGGCTTGAAGCAGACATCATCATAAGCAATCCCACCAGGGGCTCGAAGGCGGTTAACACGAGCTTCCACATCGAACCACCATCGTAAATTATCGTAGTTCATGACTGAGGACTCCGGATGCGTATCATTGACCAAGAATGCTTGTTCTGCACGGAAGAAAGGACCGAAATTGGAATCAAAGAACTCCTTCTCCTGGGCAGCTGCTGAACTTGGAGATACCCAGAGTCGAACAGGGTCCGTCTCGATGGTAAACCTCAGCCATCCTAGACTCATAATCGCCACAGCTAGTATGCTACAGGTTATGGTAATGGCTGGGAATCGCGCGGCCATATGTCCGAGTCGACTGAACGCCCTGTCGAAGACGGTGTTGAGGTAGTAATGCTTCTGTGGCCTGTCCAGCATGCTCGCATTGTGCACCACATCCCCCTCATCTTCGTCATCGCTAAGAGCCGCGTCCTGCAGTAATCGTAGCCGTTCATTCTTGGACTGCGAATGCTTCTGGTATGCGACATGCCCAGAAACAGCGAGCACCAGGAGGAAGATAAATACGGAGTAGATCAATATGATACTAAAGGACAAACAAGGCAGTAATCCAACATGACATGAATTTTGAGCTGCCAGCTCCGGAAGCTCCACGCACGATCCAGGGCAGTCTACACATGCACAACGGTATTTTTCATCCGAATCGTTACATGCATATGTCTTTTTGTCCATCGGCTCCATAACCTTGAAAGTGCTGTTGGGCACAGGGAAATTCATTTGGAACGGACTTCCACCAAACTTCTTGTCGCCCAAAAATTTGACAAATTGGGCATAGTTCTTTGCTCCACCTCCTATCAATGACATAGCCTTGCTATTCGTCGGTCCAAATTTGACTTCCGCACAGCTGTTGTAGAATCCCACACCATAGGCTGGTGATATCAGATGGTCCAATTGCGTAACCAGGAATTTGTCGCCCTTAGGAACGGTTTCTGTAACGTTGACGAATAACGACTGGTCCGGCGAGCATGTAAATGTGCAGAACAGATTTACAAAGTTCTCTCTACAAGCCGGACAACTCGCAATGAGCTGATCCGCTCTTTTCAGATTCGACTGAAGCGCATCCAGCTGTTCTTCCTTACAGCAAACTTTGCTGTCTGACCACTGGTCTCCACATATTGACTTCAGCTTCTCCCTCGTCTCAGCATCTGGATCCTCTGCCTCTCCATTATCCGGGCATGGCAAATCAGAACCGAAGAATCCTTGTTTGCCGCAGTGTCCTCTCAATGCGCATCTGCCTGCCTCGTGGATTTGCGGTAAAGTATCGTTTCCAGCTGCGAATACTAATGGCGAAAATAGTAGAGAGCTGATGAGGGGAAGATATTTGAGTGTGGAGTGGCAAAATAAACGCATGGTAGCCTGCGTGCGTTGTATGTGGGCGGGACAATGCCCGAGAGAAAGATAGTATGGTACAAAGCTGCGGAGATTTGAAAGTTGTGGTATGGTGATAAAGACACAGTTACAGCTTATGAAATGAAGGTTAGGGGAAAGGAAGAGGTGTCGTTGTTGTTGCGGCGAGGTAAAACCATGATGTGCACAATGGCACCTGTTGACAGCTAGTTCTAGACCACTAAGGCCTTCCCCACTATCTCATGGCCCTAGCTTCTAGCAACGTCATCCCGATTCCCGTATTGGTGGTGCGGACAACCTCATCATTTCAGCGAGAGAGAAATCGATATTGGTACTTCAACCTTGGAGAATTTCAACAGCTTCTTATCTACACTCCTATAAATCACGTCTGAATACGTATGCCTAGAAGTTTAGACCTGTACCAGACTTTGAGATATTACTGTGGCAGGAACCGATTTTGCTGCTATCCTCAGGTTTTTTGAAAGTAGGATACGCTAGTGTTTTTAGCGCCCCTTGGCGGAACATCAAAGGTCACATATATTTATATATTAGGTAATAATAAATTTTTGAGTGTAGGATTCTGGCTAGATTAAACTCTTAGGCGTAGAATTTATTATTACTATTTTAGAAAAGATATTCTCCAGCAATTTCCTACTAAACCCCGCCCCTAGCTACTATCTAAGCCTAGTTATTAAGGTCATCCTTCTAAATCTAGGTAATTAGGTCTATATACTTCTTCTTTTTAGCCTTAGTTGTATATTTAACTTCCGAAGTAGGAACCTTCCCTTTTAGGAAGTTAATATAACGTTTAGTTAGGTAAAGATTAGGTGAATTTAGTTGCTAATTAACGAACCGGATCCTAGACTATAAGATTTAATTACTAAGGTATTTCTAGGCCTTAGTATAGAGGCTAGTATTATCCTAAACGAGCTAGACTTCTCGATTAGGATAGGCTACCTACACTTTATAGTAATAAGAAAAGAGGTACTATTTATAGATTTTCGTATACGTTATAAAGTCTATACTTCTCTTCCTCTTTCTATATTTATAGGATTCCGCCTTAAAGATCTAGGTAGTCTTTTTTAGGTATTTAATCTCTTTTTAAATACTAGAAGTCTTTTCTTATAATTTAGTATTATTAGCTTTAATCTTAGTATTTAATTCCTATAGGTACTTCTACTTATTAGAACCTTCCTCGTCTACCTATTTTAGAATAGCCTAGAGCTCCTCCTATCTCTTTAAGTTAGCTAACTCGAGCTTTTTAGCTCTTTCTACTATTTTCTTCGCTATTTCCGGCTCCTAGATATATATAGGGTATTGGATCCCAGCTACGGAATCTAGGTTATTACTTATAATAGCCGCCTAGACTATCTAGATAAATCTAGTAGGCTTATTAATCCTAGTTTATTTAATAGCGCTTACCTCTTTAGGTAGGGAGACTTTATTCTACTTCCTATCTAGGCCCTCCTACTTTACCTAGAACTTATTACAATAAATAAAGATCACCCTAGTATTAATCGCCTCGATTATCTAGATATAGTAAAGGGCTCTAGCTATTATATTCTCGTCCGTTAAGGCTAGTTTTTTCGATAGTAGTTTCTAGATAATTTCGTATAGATAGGTAGGATCCTAGTAGTTATAGGCGACGCGTTCGAATATTAACTAGAGTATTGACCCCACCAATAAACCAACCCTACCTAT
>MU007131.1:0-80983 GCA_010583015.1 Tothia fuscella
ATTAATCTAAAAAATTACTAGTATACTAAATTAATAATTCTCTATCTATATAAAAATTATTTCCTATTTAGGCCTAGTTCCTACTAGTATGATTTCTAATCGATTAAATCGATTTGATTACGATTAGAAATCGAAATCGTAATCGGTAGGGCTGAAAATCGATTTCGATTACGATTTCTAATCGATTTAATCGGCTCGTCACACTGTTTGTGGCAGGCACTTTGGTTGGGGGTGTGTTAAGTTCCGCCATGTTTTGTGCAAAGGCTGTGTGATGCTGCATGAAAATACACGGCGACAGGGTCTTATAAGAATTGGGAGAAAGAGGGCTTAGATATCTTGTGGTTGCATGCCTTGGGCGTTTTGTTGCATCTCATGTCCAGCCACCCCCAGGCTGAGTACTGTGTACAAAAAAGGTATAGCGTTTCTCGGCGGCTGTGCCTTTTCCGCAGATTCCTGACACAACGTACTCATCAGAAAATCATCTGAAATTTATACAACCCATCAACTGGCGCAGGTCCACTTCTTGCTGAACTCAGTGGATCCTAGAGTTACCAGTTTCAATCGACCGTCCATGTCGAATGACAACGCCATGGTGGATGCTAGGTTGCGTGGACAACGGCCATAGGGCGCTGACTTGGGCAAGCAACAAAATACAATTTTAAAATGCGCATTCGTCTAAAATCTAAACCAAGGACAGAGCTGGACTTACGTTTGCGCTCCCTCACGTCTCAGCTTCATTAATCGTGGTACAGCCCAACCGCGCTTTACTCGATTGGCCCGTCCCGTATCAATGCTTGTTCTTTGCGACTCGACAATAAGGAAAAGACTCCGATATTGTTTGAACGAAGACGCAATTTTGATACTGAATATTTGGCAAGGCATTCAAATATCGTGTACAAAGCTCTTGAAAACTCCAGAGACAGAACAGCCATCATTGCAGCAGTTGTCAAATCCGTTTTATTGCATCGCTTGACAGATCTGAATTAACTTTTGCAAAGGCGTGCTCTTGATGGGGTCTTTCATATCGGCGGCAAGACATATACGACCTACACGCAAGTTCGTTTTGCTAAACGACTTAATGCCTACAGACTTCTATGTAAAGATTCAATCCCAACGACTTACTTCAACTTACTTTTGATAAACGATGACCTGGACATTTTCACAACAAACGGCCGTGCTGATGAGCGAGAACAACTAGTCATCAGCCGTCCCGACCGGAGGGGCTCGCATTCTCGGATTTTCAACTTGGCCGTCAAGAACTATCAGGGAATTTTCTCTAGTGGTCAAACCTTACCTCCATCCAGTAAAACATCTTCTGTAGAAGACTTGTTCCCTAAAAATTCTATTACATATATCGACATCCCGCCAGAATTTGCAGCCCCATCAGGTCATGACTACGCCAATGGAGGATATATGCTATGAGAGACCGGCAAAGGATCACTTCCGGATTCTGGATTCGACCTTACCAAGCCAGGACAAGAGGGAATAGTACTTGACGATAAGGAAAAATTTGTCAAGCCGGAGCCTTTTCCCGAGCTACGCTGTGAAGCCTTCGTAGTCTCGCTCATAAAGCGAGCGGAGAAGTTAAAAGAGAATGAACGAATTAATTCACAGGTGGATCTTCTCTCATCGGAATTGGGCGCATTCACCATGAATACCGGAAACCTGTCGTCAGATCCTTCCCAGAGGAGTCTCAAGGCCAGAGATGCCTTGTCAGCTATACATGCACCAGAGGCCGACCATGCCCAAATCGACAAGGCGAGTCTGGCAGGAATTGATGATCATTCTCGTACCGTGCTCATTTCTTCACGAGCGCCGCTGCAAAAAGCTTTTTTACTTTTACTGATACTTCGATTGTTAGCAATGGCGAATCAAGCTCGACCTCGTTCACAAATCCACCGCGTCATAACGAGCTGAAGAGCCAGATCAATAAGCAAGAGTTTGGACCGAAAGAACTTCGACTACTTCCTGAAAATAGTCCTGCGTCTGCGACTCTTCCAAGCGGCATACCCTGCTTTTATAGACACGCGCCTACCCCAGAACAAATACTGTCTGAATTACTGGTATTAGATGATTTCGTAAAGGACCTCATTCAGCACCCAGGTGTTAATATTTCATGTCTACATGTACTGTAAGTGAGCAACGCGAGTCCTGAACGGCGCTTTCACACATTTGAAGGAGGTGGCTTCCATTCTTAATATAAGTTTTGTTGATGTATCTTTAGGTCTGACCACCACGCCCGGTTTGATGAAGAAGCGCATATTTCAGTCGTTGTATATGACGAAACTTCATGGACCAAAAACCTGGATGGGCAGAGATACCACGTATACTCCGTTGAGGAAGACCCGAAAAAAGGATACTCCCGTTTTAAAGCTCTGCCTATATCCAAAGCGTCAAGTAATCGAGGCTTATTAAAAGCTACGAACAACTTCTTAGGCTCCCTAGTCCAAGGGTCGCTGGACAATCACATTTCAAGATCTTCACGTTTGGATACCCTAACAGTGTCGCAAAAACTTATTGCTCTATGCGAATGTCGCTTGAAGCTAGGCGAGACATCAGTGCTACCAGAGCCTACTTCTGCAATCGTAAGTGCTGTTCTCTTTCCACAAATAGATTGTTTACCCTGTGATCAATGAGAAAAATAAACAATGTCATTGATGGTCATATGCTAATAATCACACGGTTGAATCAGATTGGAGATGTGCAGGTCATCAACACCTCAACCATAAGGCCTCGATTCCAGGCACCGGCCCTTACCATACTGCAAATGTTCCTTGCCGACATCGATGCTCAGCAGAAGACTTTTTCCCTCAGTAAGAAGTCCTTTCCTGTACTCCGCTTTGCATTTGTGCGCATCTGCTCTCTGGAAGGATCATTGTACGGACCAACCCAGGAACTTAGGATAATAGCTTACGATCGAAATTTTTGGACCTCCAAGTCCCCACATCTTATGGCTGCATACCCAATTACAATATTGGTCCGTGATGTCCATTACTTGGGATTTGAATTCCACCAACCACGTTCTACCTTCAGCATTTCCAGACTGCAAAGCATTTGTGAAACTGCATACCGGAATTTCATGGGCTCTTTGGAGTCTGGCAAACTATCTCAGACGAGTGTTTCTGGCTTCCCAAAAGCCCTTGAACCATGCTGGCCAGGACTTGCGGAGTACGGACGCATTATTCGCTCCATCGGAGTTTCAAGACGGCCAAAGGATGTTCCTCCTTTGAATAGCGGGGAAACGAAGAAAGGAGAAAAATGGCATGGCACAGTGCCATTTCTCCGGATTTTAAGAATGCGTAAACAGTATGCTTTATGGTCACCGAAGATTTCTTCCCAGCTGTACGCAAAATACCCTGAACTTCGGCCACCGGAGGGAAACACTGTGTCGCTCAACGAGCTGTTCATATGGAGCGAGCTTCAAGTTTATATCAAGCCATCTATCAGGGCTCTAGTTACCATTGAGCAGCTCTTGGACAAGATAAAAGTGTCATCTGCCCTAAAACAAGAGCTGTCAGAATCCGAACACCTGCGCTTGCTCGGCAGACTAAAAACGAGTGAGGGCTCGCTGAGAGGGTTTCAAAAACGATTGGATGGAGTGCCGAAGAATGCTAAAATCCACGATCGAATCGAGACTGCATTGTCTGAGACGAGTGCGTTTGTTCGATTTGTGGAATCGACTGATCGTTGGTACCAGCACACAGATCTCCATGAAGAGATTCTGCGTATCTCAACTGCTTTAAAACATTTGAAGGCCGCAAGTACTGCATTAGACGCTTTCCAAGCTGCCGTGGCAAAGCCAAGTATATCTAGCAACAACCACAGTCCAGAAATGGGGCATCTAATAAACTCAGCAGAGATTCATCGGGCCAAGTCTGCTTTGGGTGAGCTTTGTTCCTCACTGAATAAGGCAGAAACGGCGAATGCTTTGACGTCACCTACAACAGAGTCGACTGACGGGTCTGGGACACTCTGCGCAAGAAATAATCCTATCAATGCTGCGATGGAGATAATCATGCGATGGCAGTCTGAAAACCCCACCGAATCAGCCAAGCAGAGTTTTTCTACATTTTTCTCTGCGGAATCAAGGAAATCAGAAGGTGACACACGCCAACCTGGACCGCCAGCACCTTGGGCAATCCATTCTGAAAGAATCGTGACGTCGAACGACGGAAGAGCAACTGACGGAACAGCCAGGAGAGTATACACGGCGCCCAAAGTCAGGAGATTATCTTCTAATACGAGAACACGTGTCAAACGATCTGTGGCGGCAAGAGTCAATCCTAGAAAATATGGTGAAGAAACTGGATTTCCCACAACGACTAAACCTCTGGGTTCCCTTGAATGGACCCAACTAGCAAGCCTCCCGAACAAATCAGATCCTCTACAGCCTACGGTCGAATGGAGTCCACCCATGTCGAGCTCCTCAACTGTCTCCTCCTCAAGCTTCACGGCTGCATCCGAAGGTTCAGGTATCGATTCTGCTACGAAAACACGCGACGAACAGCCATTTTCTGGATCGCCAGAAATATTGGAAGACCAGCAGCAGATTAAAGACAGAAGAGCTGAGCAGATCGGAAGGAAGAACGAGATGGAGAACGAACTTGCAATGTTGTTATCGGTGGAGAAACTCCATGAAGGTCGCGGGGATAGTACATGAGGCTGAGCGTTTGAGCCTCCTCTTTGGATTGGCTGTCAAAGTTTATGTTAGACTTATTGCACCAACTACAAATATATCACTTCAAACGCATATATATAAATTCACAGGAAGTCAAGCACATGTAAAAGTGAGCAGGGTGTAACTTTCTCAGTTACTCTACCAGAAAAAAAAAAGCCCCATTCCACATATTCCCATGCTCTTACAAAAACAAACCACCCTCTCAATTGTATTGCTACAATCGGTGTGGATGGACCTTCCTCAGGAGACAGAGTCACAACTCGTCCTCATCATCTTGAGGAAGCGGTACATTATTCGCCTCTCCCATAATGAGATCAAGGTCGGCATCGCTGATGGCTGCAGCTGGAGGCCAAGGTGGCATCGGGGCATCCTCGGTGGAGGTGTTCGCGCCTTCAACAGACCTGGAACGGTCTGGGAGGTCACGTTCACCCTCACCCCCATCCTGCGCCTTAGCCTCCTCAGCCTTCTCAGCACCACCAGTCACACCAACCCCGTCCACTCTCCCCTCATGCTCTTCTTCCTCCCCCTTCTTTGCCTGCTTGAGCAAGGCAGCCTCTTCGTGGACGCTACTCAACGCCGCTTCCTTGGTGGCAACGTCCGAGGATCGCCACGTAGCAGCCCACACAGCCAGTTTCTCCCGACGTTCACGCGTCTGCAAAGCCGCGGAGGCGACGGCCTCCACCGCTTCGCGGCGCCTTTCCAACCATTGTGAAGCGCGAAGGTACGCCTCTCTCTCCCGAGCCTCCCAAGCGGCAGCATCGTCCGCCTCCTTTGCAGCCGCCTCCTCCAAAGCAGCAACCCTCTTCTCCAACGTCCTCTCCTTGGCCTTTTCCGCGTGCAGCACACGGCGCTCACTGCGGTCTGCAGCGTCTGCCATCGCTAGCAGCTGCTGATCGACCCCACCCGTCTTCGTTTCTTCCTCCTTCTTCTCACCCTCACCCTCCGCAACCTTGGATTTCTTTGCAGATGGTTGCCCATCCACATCACCCTCGGATGCTTCCGCCTTCTTCCTCTTCCTATTCCTACTCTTCTCACGAGTTTACTGTGTCTCCTCTGGAAGTTCGTTTACGGCATCGTCAAGTTGTTCTGGAACGACTGGGAGAAAGGCGGGCGGCTCACGCTCGTCCTCTCGATCCTCAGCCGCCGCAGCAAGATCGCGCAACTCTTGAGCGGTAGCAAGGAGTTCAACAAGCCTACTGGCCTTTGCTAGGAACTCCCAGCCTTCTCGTAACTCTGCTTGTTCCAGCATTCTACGCTGCCTGTCCGTAAGCTCAGCGATCTGACCGGACTCCAGCCTTCTCGTGATATCCTCAATCTGCGTTGTATGTGCTTGACGGCCTGCTTTGACGCTGGCGGTAATCAAGCTCTGTTCCAGTTGCAGTGCGGCATCCAATTCTGCAACCAATTGGTCTGCAAACTCTCGACGCTTCGAAATATCCCAAACAAGGTTTTTAGCGAAGCAAGTATACTTTGCAGTATATGCCATCAGCCACTCCCAAGCTGTCCAATTTGGATTTTTTTTAATACAGACTCGTTGCTCAAACCTGCAGGGTAGTGGCTGAAGCCACCGCCATTGTGGATGTAGCTGTGACAGAGTTTGCTGAAGAATATCTCCGCCAAAACACCCTGTGCAGGCTCGAAGAGGTTATAAATAACCCATTGCTTCACCTGGTACCCATACCTCACCGCGCGATCCCCTTTCCCGTTGAGCTTAGCTGCAAGTACAAGAGCCGATTCTGCCAAGTTCATGATATAATTCGACGATGTATGCGCAGCGTGAGCCTCGAGGCGTCGAACGCAATTGTTTGCATAACCGACCTCGTTCAACGGCATTGCCATAGGCATTCTCCTCTCCTCCGGATCCGTGATCTTGTTAAGCCGTGTCTACAGTGCGTCACAGAAAGCAAGCACCTTTGCTTTGCGGCTGATGCTCGGAGTTTCGTTCGGCATCGCGTCCGGATTGGTTTTGGATTTCCTGAAGGACCTCTGCAGGTAGTAGCGCCAACCACCCGAAGATCTCGCTAAAGAAAAGAGACCAGGATGCTTCATTTTGTCAATCCGGCATGCAATTGAATGAGCCTCCGTGTCCTCTCGACAGTAAGTCCTCATAATATCTAGCATAACATGTAGCTCATTTACAATCGGCGCCTTGTCGTCCGCATGAACAAGCGACTGCAAGTAAATGCCTGGACCAAGCTCGGCCCTTGAGCGTAGAGCCGTAAGTATCTTTCTAAGCTGCCAACTTCCGCGCGCATGCAGAGCAAAATTTCCGTTCAGAGCGCATGTCAGCAGAAGAAAATCTACCGACGCACATATGTCGATAAGTCCCTGCATTTTGGCTTTTGGCAACTTTCCCCTTGCTACGATATCATGTTCAAGCACAGCCTCGATGAAAGCGCTGTATCCCGATTTCAACAGGATTTTAGCCCACATCTTGCTGTCCTCGTCCACGTCTGTGGTAAGCATTTCTTGCAATGCCACGAGATGTCTAGGCCATACAAATTCACTACCCCCGTTTTCGTCCTCGTCCTCACCCTCATCCTCCTCGCCATCCGTCTGATCATCGTTCTGCTCACCTCCGACACTCTCATTCGCTTCCACTTCGTCATCCATTGTGCTGTCGCCTGTCGCGCGTCGTGCGCCGACAGGTAACCGCTCGAGGAGACCGATGGGCTTGCTTGAGTTTGACTATTCGCAGGCAGATTACATACTGCCAGAGTGCGATAATGAGGCCCACCTGTGTCCTCATCCTCGCAATCAGGCTGCATCGCCTGCCTACACTCGTCTTCTTCCTCATCCTCGTACTCTCCATGCTCTTCCTCCTCCAGATCGGTCTCGGCCACCTCCACAGTCACGCCGCTGTATTTTGCTCTCAATTGCACAATCGAGGCTCGACTTCCCCACTCCTCTTCATCCTGCGAGTCTATTATAATATTGTCCACGCGTCTTTTGCGCACTGGCGTAGCCGGCACAGCGAAAACAGGTGAAGACATTATTAAATATCGTCGGAAAAGGGAGTGCAGGTAATCTGAACACGTGATGAAGGGCCAAGAGTTTGACGCGATTTAGGAATCTATGAGAGCAAATACAATATGAAATTTGTTTGCGGGGCGTGTGCAATAATCAGAGTACTGCGAGAGCTGCGCTAACTAAACTTTCTGTATTGTAAGTGCTGTAGAGAGGAGAGGGAGGTGAGAGCGTCGCGGAGTTGAGGTAGTCCCATCGGCTCCGAACCTCGCCGACGACAGTACCCATCACTACACATCCACCACATTCATCTCAAGTTGATTTGATTTGCGTGCTTATGTTATTAATGGCATGAAATTCGGGCAATAGCTGTCAGCATACTTGGTTTTGAATTATTTGACCAAGGTCGCAATGTTCACCCGCGCAAATAACAGAGCTAAGGACTGAAAATAGAATGCAGACCGGAGATGAGGTATTGAGAGCAGCTACATTGGAGGGAAAAAACGGAGTGATGAAAATATTCGAGAAACAATTTCATGCGCAGTATCTATCTCCTTGGGTTGTGTAACATCCTGAAGTAAACATGCTGCCGATAGCCTTGATCGATCGAACCATGGATTAGCAAAGGCTGTGGTTATAGAATGTAAGGTGAAGCTGTTATTGTACACTGAGTTTTCAATGAATCCGCATCCACATGTATGAGTGCGGAACTCTCGATATCGAAGTGTACTCGGAGTGTTTTTCGAGACCCTTCCATTCATACCAGCCCTGTGCAATTGTGTCATTCATACGCTGCGAGTAAACCATGGCCACTGAAAACTGAAACGCTTTCAGAAATATCCAAAGATGGTTGTCATGAAGCCGAAGCAGTAACGCATGCTTTGTTCCAGTGGATGCGTCTATTCCATGCTCTTAAGCCATGACTTCTGCACACAACTGCCATAGCATTATCCGCAAGCTAAGGATTCGTTCAACTGTATCATCGGACCCGCACTTATTAACGGATGTCTGAAGATGAGTTACATGTAATGGTAATGACGATTGAAATGTGGAATGTTGTCCATGCTCACGTGAGGAATTTAAGGTATATAGGAATGTCGTTCTATGAACACCACATCTTATTCGTGAACATCTGAAATGGTTTTCATTGGAATCAACGAACTACTGATAGATCAATCACAATGGTAGTTCAAGAGTTGAAACGTTTGTCGGGAGGGGTAAATAGGTTTAGATTTCGTTTGCCACCAGTGGAAGCACGGCTCCCCTTCCTTGGCTTACGCTCCGAAATCGCTATGTACACCTCGCCAGAAAGGAATTGCTTGTAAACAACATTCATCAACAATCAAGAAGACCAAAGGTTCAACGACATTGACTACAACGACGAAAATAAAGAGCATGGAAGTTAGGCAAGATGGAAATCTCACAAACTCGACCCCGCTATATTATCCGCTCGCTATGAGCCGTTTGCACCTGGCTTCCTAGAGCTGGCTCACGATTGAGACTCCCTCGAAGACTTAGCGGTCGGCTTCTTGCTCTCTGCCCAGAAATCCTTCTTTGCTACCGAAGCAGCGATAGACTCACTTTGCCAGAACCAGAAACCAAATCGTCAACCGTTTGATCCTTCCGCTCCTCGGCAACAAGAGGCAACAAGACCAAGCTCTTCTCCGTGTTCCCGTCGACCACCATCACTCGGAAGCATGGAACACTTGCGCGAAGGCAGTTCTGGCAACCAGCTTTCTGCTGCTCGTCCTTGCTCC
Source organism: Tothia fuscella (assembly GCA_010583015.1). Classification (NCBI taxonomy): domain Eukaryota; kingdom Fungi; phylum Ascomycota; class Dothideomycetes; order Venturiales; family Cylindrosympodiaceae; genus Tothia; species Tothia fuscella. The sequence continues at coordinate 9,403 of MU007131.1, forward strand.
ACACGGTGTTTGTTCTTCTCACCCGGACACCATGGCAACATGGCGTCGGCTCTGAGAATTTCGCAACTCCTTTTTCCCAGCCCTCCTTCTTGGCCGTCCAATGCTTCATCTCGGCCATGACCGCTCTCTGAACCTCCTTTGGGACGCTAGACTGGTCAAGGAACTATCATCATTGGTCATCATTGCCTTGTATCGTGGATACACAGCATCAGGCGATTCCTCCTCCTCTTCCACCTCCTCCGCCGCCACTTCATCCGAACCATGGACCGCGGGCTCACTAGTCGCGGCTGGTTTCATTTGACTGACACCCGCACTGCTTCCAGGAGCTGCCTTGCGGGTCCGCACTACAGAAACAGAACTGTGGGGGCTGTCTGCGACACCACGGCGTGAGCCAGACCTCCAGATCAGTTCTCACTGCTAGGTGCGGTCTCTGGCTCAATAACGCCTTCTCGAAAGCGTATGAGAGCTTGCAAAGTCGTCCGCCTCACGGTTTCAAGATTTCTCTCGAATGTGGCGTTCTCGGACTCCTCGTCTATCCAAGCGATCATCAGGTTGTACTTCCGCCTATATTCCTCATCGACTCGCTGCAGATGCTTTCTCCAGTCTTCAGAGCCCGCTAGGGCGAATTCCGTCTCTACAAGCATCTCCAAAGTGTCGGAAGTTGCGGCTTTCAGGTGCTGCATCTTGCGCCAAAGCATGACATGAGAAATCGCGCGTCTCCACACACGAATCACCAGCTTTCTTCTCCTTCCAGCGACCACTTCATGCGAAAGAGTTCCAACATTTTTCAATGCAAGCTCGTTACGCAGATGAAGCCGATCAAGCCGACTGCCAAGCCTCTCCGCTTCTTCTTTCTTCCGCCCATTTTCCGCCTCCAACTCCTGGTCTTCCCTTTTCCACTTCAGTATTTGCAATCGCCTTTCGGCGTGCTCTACATCAGTATCGGTCTTCAACTCAGGCCAATCCTGAAGGCTTTGCTCAGTCCTCTAGAGCCGCTCCACCTCAGCTACGGAGCCTCTAAGCTGCTCTTCGGTGGCTTGGAGCCTTTTTTCCAGCTGTGCCATCTCTGTATTTCTTGTCCGCAGCTTTTCATTCTGCGACTCGATACGAGCGACTAGCCCAACCTCGTGGTCCTTGTACGCTTGGAGCTTCCTCACAAGATCTTGATTGGATTGCTCTAAAGCCAAAACACGCTCATCTTCGTCGCGTTGTAACAGTGCTGAGAGTCGGCTGCGCCACTCATCGGCAAGCTGCTGCAACTCCCGCGCTGCAGAAAATTGCGGCGTTTCAGTCTGTCTCAACAGCTGCTGGAAGCTATCGACCAGCGTCTTCACCTCTGAGCTGGCCGCTTCCCTTACCTGCCGCTCAACTTCTTCGGTGGGACGCTGTTCAAGCCTATCCAACAGCTCGCGACGAGTCCGCGTGTCTTGCTCGGAGCGAGCCTCAATCTTTGCGGTCTCTTCGATGCTTCGTATCCTAAGTTCAGCGAGCATTAGCTGACCACTGAATTTCTTATGGAAGTAAGCCTTCTCCTCTTCCTTGCTCAACACCACCTGACTCTATGCACTTTGTGACATCGCGTATCTTAGCTGAAGGCTTGATATACTATCATGTAAAGCTTGCTGAATCGTTTGGAGTTGTTCTGAGGGACGAAATCGACGCGACGCGGTTGGGTTGTCTCTACAGCTACATGAGGAAGGAACGACCCCGGGGGGCAGAACGTCTGAACCATAGCCATATTTCATTCCATCAACCGCACCTCTCATCATTCATGAAATTCAAAATCGTTTACAGCCTATAAGTCTCAGACCATTTTGAGGCACTTGGCTTTATATAGCGCTCTTATCCCTTGGATGATAACATTGACTGACCCAACAGGCCGAGAGGATATTCACACTATCGTATCAAAATCTTCTTGTCACTCGATGTGTGTATAAGTCTGCGCAATCTTAGCATGTACTTTATGTACCGGAGATTGCATATCAATTTTGGTATACTCAAAGCCTCCTGCAACATGCACTTATCTGTAAATTATGGGCTGTAAGTTCAACAGCATTAAGTAGAGTCTCTCTTTGCACGTTTGTACAGGCTTATTTTATCTACACCCCTTTTGGTTCGATTTCCATTTATCAGAAGGCAGTGTCTCATTACGTTTCGAACCACCAATTTTGGAATTTTGCGAAATAGAGTTTTGTTTGTCCTCAATATGAGATGAATCTCTTCTAACGACTTAGTAAAGAGCTCCTTGTAATCCACAGCCCATGAGTCTACAATTACAATAAGTAGGGAGAACTACGGCTCTATACATTGGATGTCCCATGGATCGAGATCAAGACGTAACTCGATGCCGGAAACGAGACCACTCCACGTCTTCCTATACTCTTAGAAGACAAACACCATCTCAATAGTCTATCCCCTCCGAGGCGGGACGTGTGCGCTTACTTTTAGGGGCTATAGATAATCGCTACCTAAGACCCCTGAAAGTAAGCGCCCCCGCCTTGGAGGGGATACCCTATGCTTCGACTGCAATGCGACTAAGGTCGAGCTCGCTGAGAGCTGCCACTGAATGCCAAAGTAGTATTATGGCAGAATCTTCGGAGGAGGTGTTCACGTCGTCACTAGGCCAAATACGGTCTCGGATATCACATTTAATATCCTCCCTATTCTACTCCTCGACCTCCTCAGGCTTCCTAGCACTATTAGCCCCCTCGACCCCTCTATTTTCTTCGTATTCCCTTCTCTCTTATCCTTCTTTACCTACTTAAGTAAGGCAGCCGATTCCCGGATAAGGCTTAACACCGCTTCCCTAGTAGTACTATCCGAGGATAAATTATAGTAGCCCTCGCAGCTACGTTCCTCTAACGTTTACGCTTCCGCCAAGTCTTATAGGCGGCAACCTAGACCGCTTCGAGGGTTTTATTATCGACCTTTTGGGCCTTTTTTTAAGGCCCTCGTGGTCTCTTCTAATACCTGTAAAGGGTGAAGGTGCGCCTCTCTCTCCTAAGCCTAGATAGAGGTAGCTTTTTCTACGACCCTTTTAGCCGCCTCCTCTAAAGTAGTCAGCCTCCTCTTTAACATCCCTACTACGGTCTCTTAGGCGTAGAGTATATGGCGCTCCCGTGGTCTATAGCTTATACTATTGCTAGCACCTACTAATCGGCCCTATCCCTTAGCCTCGCTACACCCGTCTTCTTTTCCTGCTCCTCCTTCTCAGCCTCAGCCTTATTATCACCCTCACTCTCCGCAACCCTGGATTTCCTATAGATAGTTGCCAATCCTTGTTACCCTCGGAAGCTCCTGCCTTCTTCCTCTTCCTCTTCCTTCTCTTCTTTATTGCCTTCTCCTTAGAGCAGGTAGTAGTTTTCTTATCCCTTGCCCTAACGGGCGGCGAACAATAAATATTGCTACCTTTAGATCCTCACGGACCCGTGAGTGCTCTAATGGGATGCGGCTGGCGTGCTACAGTTACTAGGTTCCCCTACTAGCCACCCACAGCAATAGCACCACTCCCGCCCCTAATCCCATTCCTAATCCCATTCCTAGTCCAATCCCTCCTATCCCTATCCTCATCCCCATCAACCCCATTACTATGGCCTGCGCCATGGCAATCGTCTGGTGATTTTTGCCCGCACCGGGGGAACCTCTAAACGCAGGCTTGTGCACATCAACGAACGGCACTCGAGAAGTTCGCGGCGGTCCGTTGGGACAGTCGCAGTAATTTATTGGCTTGCTGTAGGCCTCACACGGAAACAGTAAGGTCTCGCACCGTGACAGCCACCCGAAAGGCATAGCGATTGTTCTGCCATATTGTTGGTAAAGCCTGCCAGCGAGAATTCATACCCAAACTCCCTTTTAGTACGAAGAGCATGCATGAAAAAAGATGGAAAGATTGCTGAAAGGGTGCAGGAACATCCTACTGCAAAAGCTTGCTAATTTGGGCAAGTCTCTAATTGCGGTGGGGCTTGCAGAGGCAAAAACGAAATAAGAAGACTCGGGGGTCATTACTGTTGCGAGCAATTATTCCGGAGTGTTTGGTGCTTTGTGCTCAATCAAAATGGACGTTGGAACATTTCTGAATTGGGTCCATATTTCTATATTCCAGAAGAACTGGGAATCATTGAATCAAGCGACCCATCTGGCCAAGCAGCTCCTCGATGCGGGAGATGTCATGGAAGATGCAGTCGATCTTGCAACTCCAAGCGTTCTCGACGAGGTGATTTCGCTCGGGGATGAGGAGTTGGATGAGGAGTTGGAAGACTTGCCCTACGAGGAAGATGACCCACGGCTGAATGACCCCTTCAGTGACAACGAGGGTGTTTTGACGGAGGACGAGGATGAGGAGATGAAGACGTACTGAGGGACTTTAGTTCAATTGAGATGTGCCATTTGTCGAGGAGTCTGATGAAGACAACTCCAGGGCACTACTCTTGGATGACTTCCTGTTCGGCTAGAGCTTGCAAAGGTTCGCCGATCGGTTTTTGGTTGAGAAGACGGGTTGCGCAAGCAGCCCAGGTATTCTCCTCATTGTTGCTACTCGGTCGCGGCTGGGTCAATGAAGAGGGGAGTGTATGGTATTTCTTTTGTTTCTTCACCTCCCGCTTTGCAGATTGACTTGACCTTGAAAAAATAGAATCGCGTAAGTATAAGTTCTAATCACAAACTCTAATCCGCTATAGCTGTATCTATCTAAGTTAGGTATATAAGAGTATTAGATATTTTTGAATCTATACTATGACCTTGCATTATAATCACTTTTAATCACTGATTTACAGTCGCCCCTCCTAGATATTATATTTGCTTAACACTAGTATTAGCTCAGGAAGCAACCGAATCTATGCAAATGACTTACTACAGTGATGGGCTTCTCATGCGCATAGCGCGAATACCACTCCAAGCCTCCATGAACATGCTTGCGTAACAATAGTACGCCGGATATCGAGCACATTCGACGCCAAGTTAATTCTCACAAGAAAATGTTCTCCCTTTCAACGACAAGTCTTTCCCTCCCCATCGCCGTTGATAATCTTGACAACCGCTAAAAACACCGTCAATACCATAACAATAACACCAAACACAGCGCAAGCACCCGCAGCCCAGGTCTTCCAACTCCGAGAACTTAGCTTGATATAACATAATGGTGGGAGAATATACGCTAAAGCGCATGCGGAAGTAGCGCCAATGAGTTCGAAAACAGCGCCGAGGTCGCAGGTGAAGAGGGAGAGGATTGTGACGGATGCGACGAGAGATGTTGTGACTATGATGTGGCGGTTGCGGTTGTAGGGGGAGTCGGGGTAGTAGTACGTTGTTATTACTTCGCGGCAGACGAAGCATTCAAGGGGGAGGGTTGTTAGCATGTTGAGACCGAAGCAGCTGGTAATAGTAGTGATTAATAAATAGTATAAATGGAAAGGGTAAATAGTACGTACAATCTTGCAATGTTGACCATGATGTTATTTCCTGGAAAGTTATTGAGCACATTCCCCTGAGTTTTGTCCCCGAACGTCAGGTAACCAGACAACGCCATTATCAGACATGCAACCATTGATATGGTTGTCGAATAATGCGTAACGGTCGCGAAGCGGTCCAGCGTAGGTTTTCGAAGAGAGCCATAAATGAGCAGACTATTGTGGTGACAAACAAAGGCAAAAGAAATTACACCAATGGCTTGAAAAATGCCGTCATTGATCAGAAGAGATCCGCTGAGTTTGCCGCGAAGGTCGGAGGGGACACGAGGGCCTTGAGTGATAACCGTGAGGATGATTATGAGCATGCTTATCAGGGCGAGAGTACTAGCTTTGGCGAGCTAAAAGAAAGTTAGTTCGAATTACCTAATGCGGGATGGCCAAGGGAAATTGCGAAGATATGTGATAGTGTAAGCAGGTGAGGGATTGAATCAAGGCATGTTCGACGGCCTGATGCCAATCCTACCTCCTTGCACAATTCCACTACTACTTGGACCATTGCCCTTGTTATGGCATGTACCTTTGCAATGTCCCTATACAGCGAAAGAGGAAAAGAAATCCCAACAACGAAGAGAATGATGACGGCGCGCCTATTGGTAAGTAGCCATAGAAAAGACATGTCCTCCAGGGTGGGAAACATTGCGGACATTACGGTTGGAATGGTGTCTCCGATGATTATGCAGAAAGCTAGCATGCCGCCAAATGCGCTATAACAATCAAAAATCTTTCCCAGAAAAAGTGGGAACGAAATATCACTTACAACGCCCATTGACATATAGAAATAGCAATCAACCCCGCTTTCCCAAAACAATGCTGTACAGTACTCTGAAATGAGTCTGTCCCACTCAATTTCGAGTTTATGACAATGAGTTGTATGGTCCAGTCCACGACCGCGGTGAGGGAAACGAGTAGTACAATTCCGGTTATAAGTCCAGCCTGCTTGAACGCATATGCTTGTCCGATTATACCAGCGCCGCTACATCTTCATTAGCCATGATCTTTCCTCAACACCAAACCAACTCCACTACATATAAATATAATTGACGCACATGATGCTGTTCGCCATATTCATGAAAGCGGACCGCATCCCACTCTTTGGTCTCGAACTCTCCAATAAATCATCGGCACTGAACTCATCGTCCGCAGTTGCTAGAGTTACACTGGGAGCTTCTATCTCCGCAAGGAGGGGCATACAATCTCCGGCTTGGGGCCCCTGGTCCATATAATCATCTTCTTCGACCCATCTCATGTTGTCTGGTGCACCGCGGGGTTGAGGGGGTGACGAGGGAGGTGTATCCTCATTCTCGACTGCCAAAAATAATTAGTCATATTGATACTTCGGATAAAGAAATTAGAACTGTATTTACTAAAGCGCACTCTGTTGGGAGTGCGGGGAGTATCTCGACTCTGCGCCAGAGAAGATTGCCTTGTGACCATCATGCGCTGTTGTTGAATCTGTGTAGTCGGCGATGGTGATGTCGGGGGTGGTAAGTTGACTTGGGTCATTATTGTGGAAAGGTCGCTGCGGTCTGCCCCCAGGAGGTGAGCCCCCTCTTCTCCGTCTCTACCCTCAACATCCTCTGCTGCCTCTGCAGCTTTGTTGAACCGAGCCATGCCGCCTTCATGACCCGAGATGTGAGAGAGATGAAAATGGGATTTTCAGTGTATGTATCCGTTTTTGGTAAAAGTTCAGACGAAATGTTATTGACGAACGTCGGGAGATCGGCGTTTTATGCACAGGGTTGGGACCAAATATAGATAGGGAGTTTGGTTATGGGGATCAGGAATAGGACCTGCTATTTTGGCGAAAGTTGCATTGGGAATAGATAAGTTCGTTGTGGATCTCTATTAATTGCTCGTCGAGCGCGTATCCATTTCCTTTCGTCATTGTTGGAAACGGTTGGTAAATACCTATCATTGGTTACACGACTCTGTGAATATGTGGCTTGGAACCAACGAGTGCACGACCCAAATTTCTGTGGAGATCCTCAATTTTGACCTCACCCGATCGAAGAGATGGATTCGAATCCTGTAAATACCTTGCTCGATTTCGAAAGAGTCGTGTCGTGCCTTTCCTCTGTATTAGACCAGCATGGCGATGCCGGTATCGACCCCTTTGTCTCGATTTCGATGATCCCACCTCCGAGAACAGCTTTGGACCTGGTGAAGGGCAGATTTCTCCATGTTGGTAGTCCGGATGTCAGTAGCTGGAGCTGATAGCGGTTTGATTAAACCAGGAAACCGTGTGTTATGCGCATTCTGGACGAAAAGGCCTTGATTGCTGCGTTTTGCAGTTGGGCTTGAGCGATGACACATTAATTTTCAGGAGAATGGGTGGAGGGTTTTCCTGTGCTGCCAAATGGCTCTCAAGCTCAAAGTACTCAAGATATTGTTGAGTGTCTTATAGTAGGCTTGTATGAACAAGCTTATTGCATTGTAAAGTCCCCCAATTTCTATATATATGTCTAGAAGAGCAAGTCTCTATGATCAAGACTTGTTGTCTGATCTGAGAGAGACGCTCGCAAAGCCATTCCCTTGTAAGACTTGGTTTTACAAAAGACTCACTGTCAGGAGTAGCGGAATTAATCTGCTAAAAAGTCATATAGCTAACCATTTCGAGGCCTGGTCGTAATCTGTTTAATGATTAGGTTGTGCAGGGAGAAGACTTACAACCTATGCTCACGCTGCAGATGGTCAACCTGAAAGATAGTCGTCCGTGAGTATGTTTTAGAGGACGTATGCCATTATGGTACAGAATTTCAAGGTTTCTCGTTCCCCTCATTTCAATTTCGTATTCGTAAGGTATGAAGAAATGAAAAACTGTGTGTGGGCTGTGCGATTCGAACCGGTCATCCTAACGCGGGGGTGTTTACAAAGCAGCAGTTGCGGTATGTTTCCAAGTCCCCCTTCTCAACACCACGGCGGCATGAGCTCCACGACCCACCATAGCGTGAGGGGAAGCTAACACAACGATGTCAAACAGTTGAAGGGCAATAACCAAGGCAGTATGTATCCTGAGAAAGCTGCTCCTGCTTGCATAGTCAAAAGGCAGGCTCTCAAGGTCGCAGGTAGTGTATGCATAATAGCATCACCACGATGCAAAAAGAAAAAGAATGAGACACAGGCCTTCTAAACCTCAAACTAATGTCCACCGATGCGGATACTAGAACCGACGGTGTGTGTTGTAATTCTTGGCGAAAAAAAATAGCTTGATCTGCTCACTCACTCGCTGCTCTCTCGTACCGCTAGGATAACAAACTTACCGAGATTGCGGGCACAGTCCAACTGCGCCACGGTGGTGTATGTTGAATTACCTGCAAATGGGCCAATATATAAGTCTGTGCTTGTGGTCTTCTTGGTGCTTGACGGGGGTGGTGGGGAGTGTATGTCAGCGCCAGTGATGTTGTGAGTACCAATTAAAGGGAATAAGGCTTCAGAAACTCGAGTGGACGGTTTGTATAGTGTTTGAGAGACTTGCAGCGTGGTCGGTAGGTGTATATAGTGCCTAGGTTTGGTGGTGTGGGTTGGGGCTGCCTTGTGGTGGTGGGCGACTGCGACTTTTTCCTTCTCCTCGCCCTCACTTCCTGAACTTTCACCGTCAACACCATCACCCACCACTCATCACAACACTCCTGATCTCATTAAGACAAGAGTGAGGACCTCATATCTGCCCTTTCAATCTCCTTTCCAATCGTGTTTCATCATGGCAATGCCGTGCAGTGTCGTAGTGGGCTTGGTGAAGCCATCGCCTGCTGGGTCTTTGCCTTCCACCTCATCCGCCGCTTCATCACAACTCCGTCATCAAAGCCATCAGATGAACATTGCACTCCCCTTCCACCTCCTTATACACACCTCCGCAGCTACTGCAGCTACGCTCATAGAAAAGGAGAACGCGTGCCTCCATAAGGCTCCTGGCTGGTGCTTCGCCGAGCAACGAAGATACCTCATTCAGAATTGCCGGGCCGCCAGACAGTTTCCGGATCCGAATGAATAGTAAGTCCACCATACTTTACAACTAGATCTTCTACTCCTTTTGCTGACTTCTTTGACGTGGTTGAACGTCGAGGCCGCTTGATTCCGTGGCCATGATGTTTGGTCGCCCTGGATCTGACACTACCGCGGAGTGTTACGCACACAGCCGACCACGATAGCACCATCGTACGTATGAAAACCAGCATCGGCAGATTGACCACAAACACCAAAAGCGATTGAATCACGAATATGTCTCGAATCGATGGTCGCTCTCTCGTTCGCCCCTCCACAGTAAACCTCCTCGACGGCACACCGCCGCATTGACGACTATCTGGCAACCCCAACAGGAGATATCGTAAGTAAATCCCCATCTTGCTTTCATAAACATCTTTTACACTTTGCCCATGTGCCTTGCTGACATGAACCTGCTCCTTTGTAGGAGTTGCTGTATAGGCCTGGAAATTCCTCCACCCTGGCGGAGTGGAAACCGACCATCCCCTATCACCACGCAAGACGCCAGCGAGCATTGAAATCACACCCTGCTTCAGCCACATCATGCCTCCACGAAATGTTTTCAACCAACTCAGATCGGCTTCTCTCTTGACAAAAGCTTTTAGCACGTGCGAGATGCTGGCATCCATACTCCCAACCCACTTTTTCCTCTGCACCCCCACTCGTTTCTCCTGTCCAACCCCTGAACAGCCCCACAGCCGCCGCCCATGGGCTTCCCTATAATTACCAGCCAAGAAGCGTGAGTATATGGATCGACTGCCGCTAAAGCAACACCAGGCCAACTAACCACGAAAACTCATTACTTAGTCTACACCTCCACCAAACAAACCATGTTAATTCTTCCAGCCCTCTTGCAGGTCCAAGGACACCCTCAGTATTGCCAAGCACTAGAATGGGTCCCAAGAACAACAACCGATGGCAAAACCGTGAGAGCATCTCTTCTCGATTCCCCCATGTCTTCGACGCAGCTCTGGGGTATCAAACGATCCAACATTTCGCTCTGCACACACAAGCACTGTGCCACAGGCCTCACATTCGTTGCTGCGGAGGGTTGCCAAGAGAGTTTGAACGAAAAGAGAAGTGTAAACCACATCGTATAAGCAGGTGCTCACATTGCCTCTCGAATACTCTCCCAATTCTCCAAACCGTCTGCGGTTTCACGCCAATGAGACTGGAACTCGAGTACCCATGCCTCTGCTTTTAGGCCCTTGTCATGCGAGCCCAAGCCAACTGCAATAGTGCCCTCGACAACTCCGCTTTGCAATTTTCGCAGAAATCTACGCCAAGTTGTGGCCGCTTATTACCACTGACAAACGAGTTAGAATCACAAATAAGCTTCTCTCAGCAATTCGACATCAAGGACGCCGATATTACCGCTCTTCTTCGTGAAGTCGTTAGCTTGATTGAAGTCTCCGAATACCTTGGCTGCGTCCATGCCGTCTCTCGCACCATCGATGCTGCTCTTCTCGGTCAAGGTCAAATCTTGTTCCGCAGCATTGCTTCCAACCCAACTGCATGGGTCGACTTGGCTGTTCGCGCCCAGGCCTGGACTAGGCAGGAGATCAAAAGCGGCTGAGGAACGGAAACGCCGGCTGCAGCAAACCGAATATAACATGGCGGGAAGTACTACAGAGAACGGCGACACCGAGCTGAGGGTGAACATGTTCTGCAAGTTGGTCCGCCGTGGGACAATTTCACGGTTTATCAATCTCCCGCTACCGTGAATGAGAAAGTCGAAGTCGTGAACGTTATCTTCAGCATCATGGACGAGGCCAATCGGGAAGCCGAGGCGTACGTCCTTGAGATGACAACAAAGAAGGATTCAAATCTCAGCCTCTTATATCAAGGGCAACGCCGGCTCAAATACCAACAGCTCGCAATTCTTTATCACCACCGGCAAGTCTCTCCCATCGCGATGGCAAGCATGTCGTTTCCGGAGGAAAGGGTCATTTTGGAACGATCACGACAAGTAGAAAATGGTGAGACCGAGAATGCTTCCGCAAAGCAAAACCATTTCAATGCCTATGATCCACCTGTGGGAATGCTTAGATCTCGCCCAACACCCGCACCATCACCACCGGCAAGTCTCTCCCATCGCGATGGCAAGCATGTCGTATCCGGAGTAAAGGGTTATGTTGGAATGCGGCGGCTCTTGCTGCCATCAAACGAACCGGTGGCGACCTACGTCGAAATGTCTTTTTTGGCATTCTTCCTGTCATTCCGTTTCTCCATGGATAGCATCGGTTCTCACTGGCCACAATTCTTCATCACCATTGTCGGGGCTCCTTCCCTTGCGATGGCAAGCATGTCGAATCCGGCGGAGAGGGTTATTTTGGAATTCGGCGGCTCGTGCTGTCATCAAAAGAATCGGTGGCGATTTCTACCCGGTCTGATGCTGAGATGGAATCTATCTTCCGTTCGTTGGGTATTATCCCTCCCTTGAACGAGCAGGATAACTCCTCCTCTTCCTCCCAGTCTCAAACCCAACACAATCCCCAATCACAATCTCAATCGCAAATCCAATCCCAGACCCAGTCTTCATCTCAACCCCAACTCCAACTTTCGTCTCTGACCGAGTCTCAAATTCTTGTGCGACCTTTCCTTGTTTTAGCACATAGCATAACTGACGACGAAAGATCTTTCCTTGTTCTAGCACATAGCATAACTGATAACGAAAGTTTCGAGCATTATGAGGGACTTCCCAATCATAACACTACTCCTACAAGCCCTCGTAGCGAACATACTCCTCACTTTCGACGGACGGGGCACATACTCCCCACCACCAGCACCAACAGCCACCACTTTCAAGGACTTCGACGGCCTCATGCGATGGTAACGGCGTCAGCTTCGAAGACAAAGACGGCTATACACTAGGTACCGGCTGCCGAAGGTCCTCAGGACTTGGTCCGAGCATGCTTGACTCTGCCTCTGCCTCTGCCTCTACCACATATTTGTCGTCTGTGGAGTCAATGGAATTTGATATGGATACCGAGGCAAGTCCATCTACGTCGAGAAGTTCGAGGAAAAGAAGTTCAAGCTCCGACACACCAAGCAAAGAAGATGGGGTGTGACCTTCCGTCCAAGGCCCCTTCAACTCAGATTTATTTCGTGCTGGATGAGAAGATAATATTTGCTCAATCAGCGTTGTCAGCGACGGCAAGAGCTTCATTCGGGGAAGGCTGAAGCTGCCCGAGCATAGCCGGGCCTCGCACCTGCAGCATCGAGAGAAATTCGAGAGGCTCTTCGAGCAGACTGTTCGTCACTCCAAGGGGTGGTTCCCATAAAAGCCAATTCTGTTCTTTGTGGGAGATTTCTTCTCCACGGGAAACACCAGCGATTTTGGTTACAAATGGTCTTCGGGTGAGTTCTCTTTTAGTCGAAAAGACTGCTGCCTCTTTGAATGCTTCCTGTCGAGCGTGGTGATGTGGAAATCTGTTTCGCGAGTGCCGAAGTATGTGCTGTCACACTGTATACTTCGTGGTGACCACTGCATTCACCATCATGATCATCCAAAAGCTGATCGATGCACATCGCCATCACCAAGTCCGATAAATTTTCATCATCACGCTCTGCTGAAACTTTCTTCCGTCCTGAGTTTAATCTGTGTGCTGAACTAACGTGGTCCAGACCTATTCCATTTCGGTGCATCTTGCACCACTCACTCCTCCAGCGGACGTACATCGAAAGCCTCTGCCTCGTGATGGCTCCAGTCAGTCCACGATCCCAGGGGGGTCAACGACTCCCAAGGCAGAGGTGGAGGGGTCGCGGCGGGTACGCCTTGCAAAGGTATCCTGCCAAGTTCGCCATGAAGCTATGCACATCTACCACGCAAACGCCACCTTCCGCATTCCATTTGCACGCTTGGAGTCGTGGATGGAGATGATCGAGAACGGTTATGATTTGTGTAGCGTCAAGACTGCGGAGATTCTGGTGCCACCCGACTTCTTTACATACTCTTTCACGTTCCACTTGGACGTTTTTCTACGGCTAAAATGCATCACCTCTATGGTTGGATTGCCCTCCAGTATCTCCTTCGCGGCACCTGACGTGCGTCAAAGTAGAAAAGACCAAAGCAATGGAGATGTGGAATGACAAGCGCGATGAGATGCTCAACGGACGGCGCCTCGTTCAGACGACAGCGTTGAAGCAGACTTGCGACGACAATTACAGCTGAGGATGGGCTATCGATCGGTGACCAATTCTCTAAAGCCAGGTCAATATGCAAAATGACGCAAAGGCCCATACAAAAGTCGAGGAATACCAGACGGTATAAGCTCAGCTTGGTACTCACTTAAAGAGGCGAGTTCAACGAGTCGAGATCGAAAAGAAGATCAAGGCTGCCCACTCTCAATACCCCTATGGCACGGAAGCTGCTGAGACTCAATTTATCGCTGGACGTGGGTCTCGAAGGAAAAGGGTGCGTCGATTCAGGATGGCGGCCACTGAGACAATGATGGTGAGTACTACGTATGGTGAGGGCGGTAGTGATAGGTTTACTATGTCGAGGAATTCGAGTTGAAATTGGTGCTGTTCTTGGGCCGACCGAAATGGAAAGCAAGGTTGCACCCACGAAATGAGCGTTAAAGTTGACGTCGCTGCAAAGGGCTTGAGGACGGTTGACAACCTGACAGGACGCGAGCATAACCGCAACGGCGTGGGCGAGCATGATTGGGACGGTGTGCCATTGGGACCGTTGGCGTTGAGACGCTATCACCATGCAGCGGATCCAGCAGCAAACGACTTGTAGTACTCCATTGAACTGAAGACTCCGGATATCACCATCTTGCTGTCCGAGAGTAATAACCGCTTTGTGTACTGGGTCCTTATGCAAGAAAATCCGTATCCTCTACTGTCGCTGTTATCCCGAGGATCCAGAACCCTTTGGGACACGCGCAACCACTGCGATCACATTCATTCCAAGCTCTTACCATATCCTTCCCCGTTCGTGTATCCCATTCGACTGCCCAAGCTCTTTCTTGCATGTCCATCGATTTCCTGCTCTTCAGGAATGGGTTCAGCTTTGCTGTCTGAGGTCCTGGAGTAGGGAGCCGAGACATTGAAGACGATTCCCCTGGGCAATGTAGTGGTTTGGCAAACAAACGATAGTGGATGGAATGATATTAAGATGGATGTCGCCATAGAACCAGGAAGAGCTTGGGTGGATTGGCCGCTGGCGTTATGGTAGTCTTGGGTCATGGAAGAGCTTGGATGATAGAGTGCTGATTGATGAACTGGGTCGAGAGCGAGAAGAGCACCATGCGTAAATTGCGCTGAGGGGTGAGGAGAGGAAATTCTGCCGGGACGCGGACATGGACTTCTTGCGATGATATTGATGGATGAAAGATGGGCTTTCGTCGCACCCGTAGCGTTGAGTAGGTGTGGCTATCTCGAAGCATTTCAAAGGGCGGCTCATGCAATGTATGGAGTGCAGTCTTTTGTGCTCCTCGCTCTCCCAAGTCGTCTCTGTGTAGACTGTAGCCACTACGAGTGGACATTGCCTCGCCTCTTTGTGTAATAAGAAGCTTCCTGCTCAGATGGGTGTCGTCGCCGCTGCTATAACGAGGGGGAGAAATTGTCTTTGAGATGGCATCGTGCCCGTACCATTGAACCCCCGGTAGAGATGGATTGCCGCTATTTAAATCGTCGCTTTCGATTTCAAATCGATTTGTTCATCAGGATCGATGATGAATATGAGAAAAATAAGCAAGCTTGTCACTCCTGCTTGGAGACAAATGCATTCATTTGCCTTTAACTCATTGTCCGCTTCTGTTGGAAATACAGCAAGCATAGTTGCCATTGTATCTGTTCCAAATTCTGATAGGCTATGGGATCGATCGAAGAGTTCGGCGAAGGTTGGCGACGGCGGCGGCGGCGGAGCATACGAGATCAAGGACGATGGAATAGGCATCTTCATTGGCTCGAATATCCTTCCATGCGAGTCTCATGAGTCCTCCGAATGCTGTGAATACCTTCTTCTTTGTGTGAAGATGAAGCTGCGGGGCGGAGGTCTCGGTGAAAGTCATATTCTGCACCATCGAAGTCATAGTGTAGCCTCCACCCGCTGGAAGTGTCACCGAATTGGAGCTTATGGGCCTTCTTCCTCCTCTTGGGTGCTCGAGCTAGCCGCAGTGTCTCTATATACCATCCGTAGTCATGCGGCCGTGGGAGAGGTTCGAATGCAGCGGGAGTGCATATTTTGCTGGAGGCAGAGCAACACTAGGGGATGTGGACAAAGCTCGAGATGATTCTTTACGTCGTATTATAAGATTTGCGGCAATGATCAAAGTATCAAAGAGATTGCTTCTGTTTCGTGACAATGAATGGGATCTTGGGGGTGGGGAGGTTGAGGAGGGGCTTTGGAGAAGACGATATGAGCGGCAGGCGCCTTAATGAACTCAAACACAACTGGAAAATCGTATTCGAGCTTTCAGCCCACGAGACCTATACCTGGCTGGATTGAACGTGTAGAATGATGCAGAAGAAAATACGGCTAAGACCTGGTTTTGTTGCTGTTGTGGGGTGTGAGATGAGAGTCATGGTTCAAAGGAAATCGGGCAAACGCAGTTCAGCTTCGACAATGGTCAATTGCTGTTATCACATCAAAGGGCTGTTTTCAATGGGCTCTGGAGAGAGATTGTCACGTCTTAGGCACATCAAAATAATGTCGAGATTCATTGTATTTGGGCAAGCAGAGCTACAGACTTGGGGGAAGTTGGGAAGGGAACTGCAAAAGACAATCAAACGCTAGAGCGTGTCCTCAGCGCGTGATACCTCAGATGCTATGATCCACACAGGCTTTCATCCATTGCTTCCTGTTGCTTCCAAGCCAATTCGATCACTGTCAAAGGGGGTCAAACTCTTTGAGCTCTATCTTGAGACCTCTCTCTGGCTAATGGCTGTGATTTCTCTAAGAGCAAGGCAGATCTCGCTGGACTTCACAAAGAGCATAGACAGCATTTCCCCTTTCTAATGCGTTGTGGTATGCTCAGTACTATCGTGCTCATGCTCGCGTCCCACTTAACGAGTTGGTGCTTATCAGCTCATAACTGCCCAATTGCTTGCTAGGGCATTCTTTGTTGCCATATCGAGGATCGCGTTCGCTGGGGATTGCTTCGAGCTCGTAGAAGAGGTGACGAGAGAGGCGAATGCGGCGGAGGGAGGGTTTGCTGTCATTTCCGAGCTTCTTAGGACTCGATCTGCTGCGCAACGGATGCACATGGCTGTATCGATCAGGAAACCTGCTTTGCGGTATGGCTTCATGAAGCGTAGCATTTTACTCGTCGTGTTTCCCAGGGGTTTGTACAGATTGGTGCGTCCTGTGGAGTCCCTGTTAGCGATATTGAGACTTCCGGTACTCCTCGCATCCAGCAGCTTTGATATCTTACTGCCAGAGCCAACTGCATGAATCGGAGCCTGGTCTGATATCCATAAAACTTACCAGCAAGATCTTTGGTGCGTCACGGCGCGAAACAAGTGCTCCGAAGGATTGATCTCCTTTGAAAGGGCTATGGTCTGCTCTGATTGTGTAGCAGTGGATGCGGGAAGTGTCTTGCAACCAGTTCTATAATCAGCGAATTGGTGTTGTCTTCCTCAAGTCCAAGAGCGGGTTGTGTTGGGGAAAAGGCGGCTCTCTGCGATGTGACTATGTCGGCGCAAAAATGCACGGAGCCCACGTAATTGTGACGAAGTGAAGAGCAATTCTTCTTCTTCAAGACAAGATGAATGAATCGGCTGGACCATCCTATGATAAGCCTAGAGAGTGAAGTGTGGGCTTCCATTATAGTGTCATATATGCGCTGCACACGTCGAGTCACCACCTACTCACTTAATGTCATCAAGCGCATTATGGAAATGGGGACAGTCTCATATTACACAGAATGCACATAGGCTCTGCATCGGTACATACAGCTTCGATTGCCCCTTACCGTCCCGGTCAATTGACATTGCGAACTGAGCTTCTAAGGTGTATCTGTCTATTGCCTAATCGGGTAGTCCTACTTGATTCCTTCCTGCTCTCTGAGTAGTACGTGTTCGATCATCCTACCCGTCCTATCAGAGCATCAGGAGGCATAGCAACGGTCCCTCATCCCGACCATACCGACCACACCCCTCCACTACCCGCTAAGGCTCTTCTTGTTGCCTCGAGGTTGTTGGCCCGTGCCCCACAACATAAATATCGAGTCGAGCTGCGAAAACTTCTTCTCCTTCTCAACCACGACATCATCAACAGATAATTACTTTTCTCCTTGGTTGGCCTCTCTTTTTCCTTTAGCTATTGGGCAGGACACTCTCTATCTGTCCTTGCCTACTGCTTCTTCTCCTTGTTTGGCATTGCACGCGCACATCTGCAGATTTCGCCCACGCGTCTGCATTTTTTCCTCGCAGCATTACTTCACTCACTGCACGTCTTCTCCAACAGAGAATGATAGTTGGCGCTCGTTTTATTCAAAAGCATCCTGACAGCAGACTCACCAAGGTCTGGATCAAAATTACAGCCAGACCCATCTACGTCAAAACTCGCAGTTTTTTTGGACGTGGCTACGACGCAGCCCGCATCTGGCCTCTTTCGGAGCAAGGAGCACCATACGGTCGCGTAAGCCCAACAACTTCGATTTCTTCGACTCAAGCAGTGCATGACCTGACGTTCCTGGATACTCCTATTGCAACTCCATCAACATCAACATCAAGCTTTGTTGCCCGTACCCCACCTGCCAGTGCATCAAGTTCACTCTGATCCTCTACCAAGGTCACATGGCTCGAGCAACTGCGAATAAGCCAGTCTCTTCTCCAAAGAAGTTTCGCATCAAAAATATCGCACCTCGCCGCCGTCTCTCCATCTCGGACAACTCTTCACCATCTCGCACACCTGCTCAGTTCAACCGAGACCTTGGCGATATCGACGCTCTCCACTTGGATTTTGATACAGCGATGGCTTCTCAAACTCCCCTCGCCGACATCCCCGCTGCGCAATCTTCCCATGACAACGCTACTGCTGCCATGCTTGCAGACCTGGGCAACCTTCGCCGCACCGAAAACTTTTCCTCCGCTGGTGCAGGAGACTTACACATGGGGCTTATT
Organism: Tothia fuscella; assembly: GCA_010583015.1. NCBI lineage: Eukaryota > Fungi > Ascomycota > Dothideomycetes > Venturiales > Cylindrosympodiaceae > Tothia > Tothia fuscella. Next base: position 27,927 of record MU007131.1, read on the forward strand.
GCCCAAGGTGTAATGAACCAGAGGATAACCGACTACGCTGACAACGTCCGCAATCGCGCTCTTCGTGGTCTCGATGAGGAAGCTGGTGCGAAGCTTACCGGTTGGCACCGTAAGTCCTTTACCACTACCTATCTTACATGTTCCTTCACTAACCAGCTTACAGACTTTGAGGCATCCGATCCAGCACCAGATTCTGAGGCTCTGAAGTTTGAGTCCATTGCTGGTGGGCAGACTCATCGTCGTGCCCAAGTCCCAACAGCGCCGATCCGTGCGGTCGCTGCCCCTGCCCCTGTTGTCAAACCTACTCTCAGGCTCCCTACCAGCGACCTTGCCCTTAGCAAGCATGCTACTGTGCCTAAGGCTTCCACTGGACGAGGTTCGTTCCTCTTCTGGTTTTTCAATTGTTTATGAACACATGCTAACATTTCGATGTAGCAGGCGGTGTCAAGACCAACTGGCGTAGACAGCCAGGTGGCCCAGCTACTACTCGCTCGGAGCCCATCAACATCGGTGCTGTTCGATCATCCACTGTCCGAATTGATGATAGTGGAGATGAGGCGGATGAGGAAGTTGAGGAGGGTGACGATGAGGTAGGATGGTTTGTCGGTACTTCTGGCGTTCCCCCAGCCGATGACTATTGAAGTATGTCTCTTTCATGACAAGATTGCCTAGAAGGTAATCGATTACTCTGCTTTGTAACCCAATGGGGCATGCGCTTTCATTATGTACATAGTGAAGCAATGGAAAAGCTTTCTCATCTCAATTCGCCCTTCATCTTGAAACTGATATTGTGTTGTTTGATTATGAATATAAGTCTTTGCGGTGTTCTTGTTGAAATGCCAAGCTTCTGAAGACTTGGTGTTGTAAGTCAACCTGCCGGATTTCAATTAATACCATTATATACATCAACAGCATGAAGAAGCATCTGGAATAGGCATTGTAGATCAGTGTACTTCAATTCAGGATATCTACTTATTGTTCTTAGGACCAGATTTTGGTGTTTCACAAAATCCTAGTAATAACGGCCTTAGAACAACATCTCCATCAAAATTGACCGCTTAGCAAAGGCAGAAGGTATCACGTGCACTCCAATGTGGCTCAATGAGGTGAGACCTTAGGTGTGGTGATCCGCGTTCTTGTGTAAATATCATGGTTCTGGTTTTCACATCCTTTACACCTCTCTCTCCTCGACATTAACCACAACCTTCATACATTACATCTACCCCTCTTCGCAATCGACATTACCAAAACGTCACCCGCGGCCATTTTAATCAGCAATGCCAACATCACGTCAGAATCGTGGACGCTCTGATCCGCCCGATATCACATTCTCAGCAATTGCTGAGGTTCAATTTGCGGAGAATGATATCACAGATTCGCGCAAACTCCAACACCTCCACCCAAACACACGTAAATGGCTCCAAGACCACCTGCAGAAGAAAGCTATCGTAGACGATAGCACCGACTTGATGATTCCACCTCCTCGGGATCGAGAGGCTCCATTGCTAATCGTAAGACTCCCAACTCGTCGTCAGAGGAAGCGTATGGAGGCTTTGGCTGCCCAACAGGACGAGGAGCGCAAGGTGATTGAAGCTGAGTTTTGGGAGGACCATGCTGCTACGCTTCGAATCACTAGACAGCAGGTGGCAGATCTCAAGGAAGTTGCTTAGTTCGCTACATCGAAGACGAAACGCGAGCTGGCTAGCTTTAAGCACAGCGTCGAATGTGCTGATGTGAAGCGCTACATCGAACAAGCTAAGAAAGAAGGCATCCGTTCTCCGAATGAGGCTCCTGATTCAAATGCAGATGGCTCTAGGCCATCCAGTGACCTTGCACAGTCCCACTCCCTGGATTCATTAGCAGAGCAAGGTTTCACTCAGGAGCAGGCTCGGTCCATTCAGAATCAAATTCTCAAGGAACAGACTCAACGCGTTAGCGTCTACTCTGATAAGCACATGGACTTCGACCTCACCAGCAAAGCTCGAATTGAGAGGCACATTGCTGAGGGTTGGCGACCTGAGCATAACGCTATTATCAATACCCTGCAGAAGAAGAATGAGTGGTTGAAGTCGAAGATTCCTCAGTGGCAGTCTGATGAATTCCTAGTCTCATACTTTCATGAAATCTTAGATGCAGGTCTCAGCAGTGACAACGCGCTGGAACTCCGCAAGAAGTTGTCTACAAGTGATCGGAGGCTTGCGGATTACTTAGTTGACGACGAAGCCGCGATCGCCTCGTTTCTGCAACAGAGGGAGGAGGAGCGCAAGGATGCCCTCGAAAATAAAGACAAGAACACCAAACGCCTTCTGAAGCAAATGAAAATTCGCCATAGGCAAAGTACCGGACAAGTAAAAGGGTCGAACACGAAATCAACTGGCAAAAGGGGTAGTCTGAGTTTGGAGGAAGTAGACAGCTTGTCCCAAGGCCTGGAAGATGGTAGTTTAGGTGATGCCTGGCCTGAAGAGCGTTTTATCTGGGAACGCAACAAGAACCGCCATGATTATAATTCTGCTGAGAACTCTCACGAGCAAGGAACCAAATCAAAGGTCTTTGAGAACTGGTGGAATAAGAGTCATGAGATCCATACCAACAAGGACACCATGATCGCGCTCCCACTTCCACCATGCGGAGTGTGCTTCACCAAAGTCTGTCGGGATTCAGCCAAAAGTTCTCTAAATCTGTGTGAGCATACTTTGAGGACTTGGTACCAGCGGTCCGACAACTATGGCGAGGCTCTCAAGTTGGATATGCGACGATTCCACCCAGACAGATTCCATAAATGCGTGGAACATGTTAGAGAGGATATTGTGAAGGAGGCGACCGTGTTCTTCCAGATGTTGGGACTCCTTGTTGCTAGGGAGGAAGAGTAGAAGTGATGGTTGTAGAAAATTATCTGGTTGGGTTTGATAATTCGGCTTTGTGGCAGTTCGCTTTGTAGCTGTGCAGCGTGGATTGAGTGTTTATAAAAACATCAGCAAGCAAGTACATGATTAGGCATCAGCGGTGGAAGCGTGCATCAAGGAGATTATCTCCTTGCTAGGGGGTTGGGGATAGCTGCATTCTTTCTCGTCAGGAATGCAAAACATTACCATATAATTGTCGCATCACCCACATTCGTGTCTGAAAACTGCAAATTAACAAATCAAAATGAGCACCCTCATCACAGATTTCTACAAACTACCGGAGGCCAGTTGCACCACGCTCGAAGATGCTGATCTCTTGAGCGATGGCAACAAAATCAAATCTGTTTCATACCACCCTTCGCCAGCGACCTCTTCACCAAAGCCAACTACTCTTGTCTTCTCCCCAGGACGAAGCTCCAAGGTCACAGACCTATACAATGCATCCTTCCTAGCAGGATATGGGAAAGTTTCCTCTATCGTCGCCTTCTCACCATCCGCGGCAAAGCAAAAGAGCATCGTCAACCGCGTTTCCATCTTTCGAGCTATGCTCACGCAGCCTCATCTGCAAGACGTCGTAGCATTCGGAGGCCACAGCTTCGGCGCAAAAGCTGCCATCAGAGGTACTTACTTCTCTCCTGTGAAAAGGATCGTATGTTTTGCATATGTCCTGCACCGCGATATGGACGTCGAAAGTCGAGTACTGGACTTCATAAACCTGGATGAGAAGACGGAAGTCTTGTTCTTAATTGGGGAGGAGGACGCGACCTGTACGCTCTCAATTCTGACACGGGTCCGTTCAATGATGAAAGCGAAGACTTGGTACGTTCGCCTCGAGGGGATGTCGCATCATATGAATCATCGGAAATGGGACCAAACCGCAAGAAACGCCGTATGCTCGTTTGCTGGCTATATTGCTGCGAAGTGGGTTACCCAAGGAAGCGACGATGAATTGACTGAAGCCTGCATAAATTGGGATGAAGGACCGAAGAAGATAGTTTGGGGTGGATGGCAGGCGCCGAAACCCAAAGCGGCCGGCGAAGGATTGGGTTGCCTATTTCCGGGTTGGAAAGAATCGGTATGTACCGAGATAGTTGAATGTACTTCAAACAAAAAGAGGAGGCTGGAATGATAAGGTTTAGCATTAATCGAGCAACAATTTGAGGTTTACTTTAATCCCCTTTGCATATTATGTCTTTGTATTGTGTTTCCGAGCACTAGTAATACTATTACCAAGGGTTAACTCGAAGCTGGCAGCACCAGATTCTTTTGATAAGACTGTGATAGGTTCTGACCCTCCAGCAATCTCGAAAACCATCGAAGTTTTTGTTGGCCAAACTTTCCGTCTCCTGGAGCAAGAAAAGTCATTTCAACCTCATGAACCTACTTAAGATGCATACCTTGATCTATCAGACCCATCATTGCGACAGTTTTCTGAGTATAAACATAAAAAATCCAAAACAGAAGCTGCATTGATCATCATGACGAAAAGGGGGTCTTGGAGCCTCGGAGTTTCGGGTTGCTGTTTTCAGCCAGCCTAGCCCCACGCTTACACATGCTTTCGCATCAGAAAGCTATGCTACCTTAAGTCTTGGAACATCGTTCACTACAGGTGAAAGAGCATGTGTCAGCTGGATAGTCTAGTAAAGCGAATCAGACTTCCTTGATCGCAAGTGGGGAACGAAAAGAACATTGACGTATTGGACATGAGAAACCTTGTAATCGATCTCTATGTACCGACCTTGTTCCGCATTGCATTTTGCTTACAATATTTGACCTTAGGCTGTTCCTTTCTTCAAAATTGATTGCCGGGTCAATTGCACATTTCGAAAAATAACGACGAAGAAAAATGCAAGGAACCTCCATTGATCGCGGGTTGGGAAGGGCGTTGATGGTGAGTTGCATACCTTGAATCTAAGCTCATAATTCTTCGCATTGATCTATTGTCTGACCCCGTGACCAGCCACCAGATGAGTGGAAGCTAGAGCAAGGCCTTGCTTCTTCCATTCCTTTACTTGATCAGACCGGAGACGAAAGTGATAGCGATGTGACGAACTCTGGCGATGAAGCTAAGGCAGACGGTGTTGCGAAAGAAGAGGAGCTTTTTGACGAGACCCTTGCAGCAGAGGAGCGAGAGGGATGGACCGGGTAAGGATGACCTAGAATTATTCCAGATCAATGCTGCGGACTCTAAAATTAGCAGATATGTTGAATGGGAGGAGTATTCAGAGAAAAAAGCCAAAGCTGAGCGCATCATGAAATCACGAACATTTCCGCCGCCTCCTGAATTTCAACTTGGACCTATTCCTGATACGAATCCCGTCCTCGAGGGGGTACGATGGAAAGAATGGCACAAAGCAATTGGTGGTCGGCTGACCGCTGTGCCAGATGAGTCGTGGGAAATAGTTCTCAAGGAGAAGCACAAGGATATGCTTCACTTGCTCCAATTTCCTTATAACGGGGAGCCACCGAAGCGGCTCGTTACTGATAAACCGGTTACACCCAATCCGCTCCATTTCGTGCGTAACCATGGCGGTATTCCAGACATTGACCCCGTAAAGTGGGACCTGAAAATTGATGGCCTTGTCAAAAATGGTACCACTCTGACCTTGGCAGACCTGCAGAACGAGACACTTTTTCCAAGGGTGACCAAGTTGGTCACGCTTCAGTGCAGCGGTACACGTCGTATTGAGCAAATTTCCCTGTATGCCGGAGAAGGTGATGAGATGATCAATGCACCTTGGGCCGAGGGCGCAATCGGTACAGCCAAGTACACGGGAGTATCCCTCAAGAAAGTTATTAAACACTGCGGTGGCCTTGTAGATGGTGGAAAGCATCTCGAGTTCTACGGCGCTGATACATACTTCAAACATTCCGAGGTTATGAACTACGCTGTCAGCGTTCCCTGGAGTAAAGTTAAAGCTAATGAAGTGCTGTTGGTGTGGGAGATGAATGATGAACCTTTGCCAAAGATTCATGGTTTCCCGACCCGGGTGGTCGTGATGGGATATATTGGCGCCAGAAGTGTTAAGTGGCTCTACCGCATCAAAGCCTTGGACAAGCCCACTCGTGCTCCAGTGCAAAGCAAGGAATACCTCTATTTTAATCAACAGGTCGGCAAGTTCAACCAGCTGCCCACGTTCGGTATTCAAATCCAAGAGATGCCAGTTTCGTCCGCGATCATGGAGCCTTGGACCAAACAAGTGGTAATTCACCGTGGCAGCATCAAGGTTAAAGGCTGGGCATACTCAGGCGGCGGTCGCTGGCCAGAACGCGTGGAGGTATCAGCTGACGGAGGGTTTTCCTGGTATGTGGCTCCGCCAGAGAACATGAGTAAGAAGCATAAGTTTGCGTGGCGAACATGGGAGATGGATCTACCCTGCGAAGTGGAGGGCTGGATAGAGATCGTGGCTAGGACATGGGACAACTCATTGAATACACAACCTCTGGAAATCAGGAGCGCTTGGAACTGGGGCCTGCATGTTACAAGCTCGTGCCACAGGATCAAGATATACAGCGTGAACAAGAAAAGGGAGCTGACAGCTAAGAGGTTGAAGGAGTTCAAGGCACATGGTGAACCATTAGTTCCTTTGACTCTGCCAACAGAATTTGCCCAGATGAGTCGCGAAGAGTACGACGCATTTTGGGAGAACCACGATCCCCGTGATGTTGATGAGTAGCCGACTAATGGCATGCAATATCGTTATGGGTGACACGATCATCGGAACCGAAAGGATCTTGTTCTACTTTCGTACAGGTTTTGTCTGCTAGATCGATCCAACTTGAGGAGCACATCGATGTTTCCATTAATGAAGTAGAACAACTCGTCCTCTTGCTGCGCAAAAACTGAATGAAATGACAGTATTAAATTTACACATAGATGTGAAACGCACCGCGAAGCCGATCAGTACAATGCGGCCAGTGATTTCCATCCACACTAATCTGAATCACCTGTTAAGTCTATGGTTTCCGCAGCCTTGATACGCTTTCTTGGAGGCTGTTGCAGAACCTCTACATCGTCGTCACTCGTTGTATCTTTTCGTTCACGTTTAAATTCCGACTTGATACGTACACGCGCCAACTGATCGCGTGCTTCACGTTTCTATTCATTACATTAGGATTCTTGTTATCAGCAAATCAACATGAAGATTGAACTCACTCGCTGCCGGACCAAAAGCTCCCGCATTTCCTCTGGTGTTAGCTCATCGACGGCGCGCTCTTCAAGAGGCACTGGAGTCGGACTTCGCGGTATTATCATTTTTGCTTGGAGATCGGCCGTACTTCGAATGAGCAGAAGGAAATGCTCTCTGAGAATAGGATAAACGCACAGTGTGAACGGTACTCAAACTTAAATGTTCCGAACGGCGCGTCTATAGGATCAATTTGAGCAGTCCGCGCATAATTACGCTTTTCCAAGCGTTCTGGTTTACCCAGGCTTTTAGTCGTTCAATGTCGGCTTTACCAACGAATCAATCATACATTAAGTGGTACCTTGTTTTACAGGATAAAGCATGACCTTTCAATAACTTTTCAGGGACTGCTCCAATTTCCTACCTTACAGTTCCTTCAGCTGCCACTGGACTGTACTCTTGAATGACAACAGTACGATAGAGCTTGAGCTCGATCCGACCTAGATTTGCCATTTGATTCTTGATGATCGTGTCTGCCCTTTTGGTGGAGTTTTCGTCTATAGCAGTATCAACCAGCTGCAATGCCATTTATGTTGTTTGATCAAGTGCATACCCAAAACCAACTTTGAGAAAAGAAATTTTCTCTTTCTCCAAGCACTCCCGGTGTAGTAGCTATGGCTGTCGATGGGTGTAGTGCAAGTGGTAAAATTCTGGAAACGCTCCTTGCGAGCTATTATGTTTTCCACTTGATTTCCATCAAGAATTACGGAAATCAGCAAGTCACAATATCTGTGCTTGTACTCTCGATTAATATTGATGTTAATCTGAAAATTGGCTCCCGGTTGTGCCTCAATGTATTTCGTAGTGGTCTTTTCAAGATCTTCGTCAATATCTTCTTCAGGAGGATCGTAGTTCGCTAGAGCAACTCCATTGACGAGGATTTCTGCGGTCAATCCATCAACTCCATCAATTGTCGCCATCGAACTTAATTTGTTTGCGTGGTGAAGTCAATTTTGAAGAAAATTTCGCAGGATAGGTATGAGGAAAAGACTTCGAATTGGTTGTTCGCAGAGAGTGGAGGGCAGAGTTTGGTTCGCGTCCTCTCAAAACGCCACAGTATAAACTAAGCTCTGGCGGAGAGCCGATGGGAAATTACAAACACGAACTCACCACACCCTCACGTGATACCCATTAACATCAACGCTTGATGAGGACTAAGTATGTTTCATGCCTTTTTCTCACAGTCGTTGGGGGAAAACAGTTTCAACCAGATGAAGAGACTCGCGGACGCGCCAATATAATTCTGTTAGATCGATTCTTGCCTGGCCTAATGCAACATTGCCGCCATCGTATTCGCCGGAATACGGCCTGGATATAGCAGCGATTGTGCAGCTAATCTTGACGCTTCACATGAAGGTGAGCTTGTCCATTTTCAATCATTCTCCTGTCAGGTCAATCTCCTCCAGTTCTTGGGGTCCTTTGATGCGCTTAACGGGAGGTCGCTCCAGGACTTCAATTTCATCGTCTCCATCAACACCATTGCTTGGGTCCCGCTTGTGTTTTGCTTCCGACTTGACGGGTACTTGCTGTGGTTCAGGCTTGCCGCGCGCTTCTCGCTCCTAAATCGGATTATTAGTACACCCATAGCCCAACCACATGGGTCCAATCCTTACCCGCTGCCTACGAAGGAGCTCCCGTAATTCCTCGGCTGTCAAATCCTCAGCAGGTCTATCTTCAAGGCGCGGAATGATGCATTCTGCTTCAAGGTCCGCTAACACACAGTTTATTAGTACAGATCTGTGGAGAACGACCGGGTTGAGAGCTCTCAGGTGTCTCGAACTTCTTGTGTGCGATACTTTTTTCGCAGTAAAAGTCCAGATAATGATGATGCAGTCCAGTAGCACTCACATAAAGAACGATAGTTGAACTCCAAAGTAGCCAAGGGAGACTTCATCGAATCGATCTTCTCCCAAGTTTTCACAGTGGGCATCGGTCGAGCAGTCCGGGACGCTGGAGAGGCTTCAAACTCACCGAAGCTTTTTGATAAAGTAAGTAAGACGTGTGAACACAAGTTGCGCCTGAAACTTTTACCTTGCTTTATACGATAGCGCACGCCCTTTCAATGCTTTCTCGGAAATAACCACGTCATTCATCGCGACATCTTTTTTGGGGCCAGCAGCAGGCGAAGCGGCATGGATGCTTTTACCACCTTGGGGCACTCGAACATCAATGCAACGCGTTCGGACGAATGTTAGGGTAATCTTCCCAAGGTTCTTGGCTTGCTCGATAACATGTTGGTCTTTGAGAGGACTGTCATCCGTAACAAGACTAGCGAACTGAAATCTTCTCTTGCCCGCAATACCGTTTACTTCAACTCCTTTGCTATCGATGGTGCGCTTTGCTGGGTGATTGATTGTGATTCGCTGAAGTTCGCTTTTTTCGAGAACACGGTGTGAAATTGGCTCTCCATCAACGAACAGGTAGACCTTGAGGTCATAGTCCTTGTGCTGGTATTTGTGATTCACTAGAATTTTGACTGCGAAATTGGCCTCTGGAGTGGTTGCGATATAGCATTTGGCAGCGTTGTCGGGATTGACAATGGTTTCGTATTCCTTGAGGGGAACTCCATTGACGTGTATTTCGGCGCTGACGCCTGGAACTTCGCAAATCACCATTTAGACGTGTAGATTGAATTGTGAAGGCCAGATGCTGACTTATATGGTCCCGCCGTGATCTTTCGCAGACTAAATCTTATTTAACGCGTGTATTTAGACATACACACCGTGATCAAGACATTTGCGAGGTAATTTGTTTGTGATAAGTTTGACTTGAGGGAGTTGCGGTCTAAATTCAAAAAGCGAGGCTGTGAAAGCGCCACATTCCCAAAATGGAAGCTACACCACATGTGATATATTATTTTTCCTCTACCTTATTTCTCGGAAGCAGTTTTAAAAAAATTAACGTCTGTTATGCCTGCAATTTAGTCCATCTTCACTCCTCGCGGATTCCCTCAATGTACCTTTGGCTAACCGCGTGAAGTCTAACTCATCACCACCTTCACATCCGTCGGCTTGAATTTTCACTCTTCTCCATTACCGGAGTAGCGCAAAAACCCCATTGTAATTTCGAAACATCTTTACCGCGGCTGAAAGGAGCAGAAAGCAGTTCTACTTCGTTAATTCTGCGAGTCTGTTGACGAAGAAGTTTCTGCTGATACCAAGCTGTACTAATAAGCCTGAACATCCTGGTAACATAGCCTTCAGGTTGAAAGAAAATTTCAGTCGATAAACGTTCAAAGTTGCTCACAGCGAAGTTTTTGAAGCATGTTTTGAAGAGAGTATGATGAATATCCAGCTTCAGGAAACCCCCGCCTCCTGTCAGACGTCCCGTTTTTGGTAGCCTCAGCTGAAGCTGTTTACATACAGAGGTACCGCAAACCAGCCTTTCTTTTCTAGAAGTTTAACTACTTTCCTTGAACTCAGATACTTGCATGTAAACACCCATTTGTACTTTCCAAATCTCTCTATCAATTGGTCATTGAGTGATCATTTCCGCCTCCCTTCTCCCCCGAATTCCGTTTCCACTCTATCCACCATGGCAATCTTCAAAATCATAATCGCAGTCCCAGTCCTAATCCTCGGTCTGCCTGTCTACGGTCTCATATCAAATTACCAAAAAGCCCGCAAAATCGGCCTGCCAATCCTTCTAACACTAATAGAACCATATAGCCCAATATGGTGGATCACAAAACCAATCCTCTAGTTCCAATGGCAACATCGACGATGAAGTTTTCAGCACGCCTGCTGGTGGACATTTCGCACCATGGGCATCGGGACCGCGGGTTTGTCCTGGGAGAAAATTCGCACGGGTGGAGTTTGTGGCTACGATATCAACGTTATTTAGGGGTGCTAGGATTGAGGCTGAAGGTGTAGGGAAAGAGACTAAAGAAGCGACGAGGAGACGAGTCATGAATGTGATTGAAGATTCAGAAGCTGGTGTCAGTCCAACACTGAAGATGAAGCATCCAGAAAAGATTCATTATATTTGGACTAAGGTGAGGTAGATTTCATCAACCTTCTCGAGTCATATGCCATGTGCAATTACCAATCCCGGTTTTCTTCCTCCTTCATCTGATATCCGTTCAATACATATGCCTTTTTCTGAGGCAGGAAGATGTCCATCGTGAGAGGGCTGATCACTCAGTCATCCCTATGGCACAGGATTCCCATCGCCACATTGTTGAAGCCTAGATTCCTGAGGTCACGCGCCTCTCCCCTGAGGGTGATTTCGGAACCATGGCAATCGAAGGTGCTGTAGAGGGTACCTATCGCGGAAATTTAGTTATGAATCATACTAGTTGGCACTGCGTCTTCGGGAATTGAGGCTGCGCGTTGAACTGGGTGAGGAGTAATGACATTAATCGGATAAAATAAAAGCTGGAAAGGGCAAGAGAATAAAGGAACAGAAAAGGGTGGGTCGGTAATAGATGTAAGGCACTTACACCACATATGTCCGCCAAAACCAACACTACTCAACCCCTTAGACCCTCCAAACTGGTCCGGGTTAAGAAAGTAGCATCTCCTGTCATCGATATGGACGTTGCGATCGCAGTCTGGATTCTAGTATTAGTATTTTTGATTGAAGTGGGATGTGAAGGGGACGAGAGCGTGGGGTTTCGATATGGTCTTACTCTGGAAATTGATATCGTGGCACAAATCGACGGCAACGCCGAGGCGCTTCTCTAAGTGGTTTGACTGAGGGATGGAGATGTCGCTGGATCGGATGACGGGAGATGTGTTGGATGTTGGGGCAGCAGATGTGAGAGTGAGGAGTATGGCGATTGCCATGAAGAGGAATAATTTGAGATCCATCATTGTCCGTTGGGTTACCAAAAGAGCTGAATGAGAAAGTTCTAGGATCCTTGAGTATTGGATTGTTGATATGGTAGATGGAGAAAAAGAGAGATGATGTTATTTGCTGGAGTTGTGACTGTAAAGTGGAGGGGGATTTTGTGAATGATAAATGGTCAAGCTGATGATAGATAGCACGCCGATAAAGGAAGGTGATTAATTACCAACGTGCCATCAGACCAGCGACGTGACCACGCTGGGTTGCTTCATTATGATAACGCCATAAGAAAGGGTAAGAGCAAAGCCCAACTTTCCACGACTAACCGTGGGATGCCAGTCGTAACCACCTTTACGCTATAATGAGGGTGTATCGTCATCGTTGACGCAGACTTGGAGCTGATTTCATCAATCTCCCGATTCATACAAAACTCATCTGTTTCTGTGACACTTAATCGCCCGAGCCTTGTTATCCCAGTTTCTGGATGCATTACCATCAACAGCTCTAAGATCTGGCTGTGCATCCACGATTTTCACGCTATCACCGTGGCATTCCAGAGTGGTGTGGAGGACACCTGTTGTGTGTCGATATGTCAGTTAGTTTCAATGGAGAGCACGTGCTGAGGGAAATGGGGGGATATGTCGTCGTGTTGAGAGTGACTTTAGAAGAACAGAGGAAACGGCAAGAAACGTCAAAATCGGATATCGAATGTACTTACACCACATATCACCCGAAAAGCCCACACTGCTCAAACCTCTAGCTCCTCGAAAAGTTTCCGTGTTAAGCGCATAACATTTCCGATCATCAAGAGGGATATTGGCTTCACAATCTAATTTATCTCATGTTTAGCACTCTACACCAACATTTTCGTTGGGGATAGAAGGCATTAGAGATAAGCATGAATTCGTCATGGACATTACCTCTATATTGAAAATCGTGACACCAGTCCAAAGCCACTCCTAGGCGTTTCTCGAAACGAGGGAATGGGTTTGAGGTGGAGCCTTCAATGCTATAGGTGATGGACGTATCCATATTGGTTGGTGATGCCGACGTGAAATGAAGGAAGGCAGCGAATGCCACCACCAGAATTTTGAAAGCCATCCTTTTCGTGTAGGTCAGCCTGAAGAAATGTGTACTCAGAGGTCTTGAAAGTATACCTTTCGTAATGTGGTGAGTATTGATTGATAATCGTAAATGACCAGAGAAGGTGGAGAGACGACTTTTCTTCTTTCACTAAAGGTCGCTGCTGTGAGAGTCAGTTTATGAAGTATTAATAAGAACTGGTGATGCGGAAAGTGCCGGTTCAGAAGGTACATTTGAAGTGCCATTGTATGATGGGGCCTGCGTTGTTAGGAAGCGACGTGGTCAACGGAGTTGCCTAAATGGTATGAGCAAAGACGTCTAGTACTGTTCGATGTACTTATTCCCAGAGTCCGTAGATGCATTCTGTTAGTGTCAACATAGTAAAGCGAGTTCCGGTACCCCAAAATCCAGGAGTCTGTCCGACGTAAAAATTGGTAAGGAACAGTGTCCAACTAACCACGAGTAACCGATGGTATTCAAACGCAAACGCTGAAAACAGAATCTATCTTGCAGCGTTTAAGAGGCAGTCCACTGATCTTGAGCCGCTGATATATTTGAAAGGGTACTGCCATGCGCAAACGACTGTGACAAGGTATTGAGACACGAGATACGAACATGAGAAATGAGATGCTATGTTGGAAAACCTCTTGAGATTAATACTGTGTACAAGAATTCCTGCCCTAAAAGAGTATCAAAGAAAGGGTATCCCGTATCCCATTAGTCAAGAAAGACCCACCACCCAGAGAATGAGGTGGAAATCCCATAGTTACAAAACCCACCAACAATCTTCTAACCAGTAAGGACACCCGAAGACACATCCTCAAGCACGCCTATGTAATCCGATAAACATGCAAAACCCTAAGTAAACAAAAGAAATTGATCCGATGGAGTCCCATGATGTGAGGAAGAAGGGAAAGTGAAAACGCCGGCGTATGTCGGGGTGGTGTAAAAACAAAAAGGTGTGTTCCGCTGGCGTGTCGTCATTAGTAGCATCGTTGTATCAAACGATGCCTGTAGTTATCCTCCCCCTTTTATCGTGCAACCCAATGCGTATGTACAAAGATGCAGCATTTCAAATATCCCCAACCCACTCCACTACCACGGGCCTACTCGCAACGGTGACCCATAGGTCCCGCTAAGAAGCTGTTGACGAATGGAAGCCGGGTCGTTTGGGCCTGGGGCCGGATTCGAGTTTTGCGAAGAAGAATCAATCCATCCCAAACTAGTATGAAGCTCATGCATAGCCTCTGCCATCTTCCCACCAGATTTGTCATTGTGCTCCGACAGCTTCTGATCCCAACCTCCAAAGCGAAGTTGAATTCCACCACCTCGCTTACTGGCTTCTCGAATGACGAGAGCCCAAGCTTTGGCAATCTCATCATAGGCATCGGCTTTGTGGCGGTTGTGTTGGTAAGAGTCCCACTCTGGTAGGCGATGGATGACGTTGGTGACACCGTCGAGGAAGCTGAGAGAAGTGGTGGTCTGTAATTCGTTCGGTGGGAGGAAGTGTGGAGTGTAATCTTTGAGAGCGTCGAGAACTTCAGCCAGTGGTTGCCGTACACGATTGTATGCGTATTCTGATGTCCGATTGCCACCAAAGGGAAAGGCATCTTGAAGGGTCGATTCGTATTTGTTGAGTATGTCGAGGGCGGACTGCACACTCGGTCTTGGTGCAGTGGCAGTAACCTCGGCGCCAATCTCCGGATGATTGTCACATATCTGACCCAAAATCTTCCTCATATCTTCAGCCGAAAGTGTCTCTAACAACCTATGAAGTGCCAACGGTCGACCATTGATGTTGGTACGAGGTCGCTTTATGCGTCGTGATGACGCTCCTGCCTGAGCGGGAAGGGCCCTGTTGGGCATGGATGGCGAAGAGGAGGGCGATGCGGACATGCGAGTATCTAAGTCAGCACCGTCATCCTCTGGTTTTCGCTTCCTGCTCGACATGTTTGTTGTCGTTGGTGGTGAAAGGTAGCGGTTTGGTGAAGTGCGGTTGGGAAGGAGGTGGGGAGGGATGAACGGTGTTGGCAAAACGCTGTTCATGACTTCCAAGTTCCCGGGATGCCCTCACGACCTTTCTTTTTATTTGGATCTTTTTTTATGAATTGGTGATTTGAATCTGGTGATACAACGCTTGCTCTAGAAATGACGAGGCGGTGTTGGCAGGAGGTGATTGCGTTGTTGGTGGAAAGGAAGAACAATTGTGTGTGAGAGAGGGGAGTTAAAAGCGTTAGTCGTTGTCTTTGACCACAGGAAGTAGCGGGTCGTGCGGGTGCGGCCTGAGGTTGACAATTTCTGTGGCGTCAGAAGAGGGTGTGGCGTTTGCTCCTAGACCCAGAAATCTCGACGACAACAAATGACAACAATGACTTTGTATTTTCACACACAATGCGCACGCAGATTGCAGCAGTGGGAAAATCGAATGGAGAAAAGCGGCCAGACGTTGTCCAAGTTAAATGAGAGTTCGCGTTTGGGAGAACAAAACTGTCTATTCTTGAAATCCGCCCCAGCTGGAACCCAGCCAACACCAGGGATGATTGGTCGTCAGATGCTCAATGCGAGTTCCTGTGAGCCAGCGTTTATGAGACAAAACATCAACAAGAAACTTTATGAATCCAGCTGAGGCACATAAGAAATACTTTCGCGTTTGCATAGTAGGTCAGCTGGTCCATGATTTGAAGTATCGGCTCGGTATCAGATTTCTTGACCTCGTATATTCGACCTCCTTTTCGGATAGAATTGATATTTGGACTGGGTATGTAAAATCTCTGCTAATATTGAATTTTGAATGCATGGGGACAGGGCATCAAACAGCCAGCAGTACTCTGAATACAAGCGGCTGTTGGCGAATCTTCCACCGGGGGTTTAGTTATATATTCAGTTTGCTGTCTTTATACCGTTTTCACGATGTCATCTCTTCTCATACTGCCGCATCCTATCTTTCCATACTTCACCTAATCTTCGTGTGTTCGTCCTGTTAAATCCTGTTCAGCGACAACATGAACCTACTAATCATGGACAAACTCGTCATGGACAAACTAATCATGCGATGGAAGGGCTCTGTTTCACCAGAATTCGAAGCTACAAAATCTCCTTACGAACAACATTAAGAGAGTATTACATCGCAATTATCGAAAGCTTATTTAACTCACAAATCTAGGAGATCTGCGAGCCTTTGAGAGCCTTCCAAATGCTCAGTCAACATCAACGAAATTAATATCTCCCATGCTGAGCCCCAAACTGCTCATGGTTTTGTCTTGCTCGTATTTCCGCCAACACCGCCTGAGCATCGAACGGTTCTTGCCGAGAAGAAGGCCAGGCATTGGACTCATCGTTTGCGGTCATTATCATGATCCATAACATTATACAACACGAAAGTAACGCAAAGAGAAAGCCTATCACAGCACCGGCTCTCTTTCCTGCACTCGCGTCTTCCCACCAATCACGAAACCCACTTCTCAATCTGAAGCCATAGTCCACGTCAACGAATTTGATATCAGTCTTCGACAGTTGTGCTTTACAAGCTCGTGAAAAGGTTTTGAGAACCTTTCAGCTTAGCTTGTTTGACGAATTCTTTGGTGTCTTTGCATTGGGTTCCTATTGCGACAGTCAGTGGGGAATTCTAGGAACATCTATGGAAACACAAACCACAGCAGCACGGCATGATGCCGTATTTTGATTTCTTATCATTATATTGACTGTTCTAGTTGTGGGCTCCCATATCGTAGATAGGAAGTGTAAATGTTTTAGTCCACCTAGCGCCATCTTTGGAAGGGGTCGAAGTTCCGTTCGACGCTACGAAATCTTGGATGGCTTTCATGGCCATGGCGTTGGTGAAATTGAATGCTCCAATTTTCCAAGCTCGCGCGGATGATTTTGAAACATCCTATGTTAGTATTAGTGCTCCTAACAGAGAGGATATTGGAGGGTTCATGGCTCACCGGTCCGAGAATGCTATAAGGTTCATAGGACAGCTCGTCCAGACCCCAGAGTTTGTCTAGGTGACCTTTCGATCTGCCTTCCTCGACGTATCTGAAATCTTGTCAGGATTGCAACGTGTAATCGAACTGTGATATCCCACCTGTATGCGTAATAAACAGACTGGTCTTGAGGATCGTAGTATTTGGTTTGGTTAGGACCGGATACGTCCAAAGCATTTACCGTCGTCACCTTGGTAACCCAGGCCTTCTGTCGGCTGGAAATTTCTGTTTGAGGTCTTCTTCATTTGGAAGGATAGAGTATGCCTTACCGCCATTGCAAATTCACCGCTCGACCTACGAGTTGCGATGCGTAAAACTGCCCAATCATCGACCGTCCAGGTAACAGCGTATCCACTTCGTAGGCTCCTCCTCGAAGATAGTCGCTATTATTTCTCACCATTACCACGTTGGAATGAGGCCAAAAGACAAGGGCTCTTACATGATAGAGTGACCCTGCTCATATTCCAGTCCAACAAACGTCCTATTGGCCCAACTCTCAATGGAATCATGCGCTTTCTTTGCCAATGACAGCTGTCGATTTTCTCAGCTTCTGTACGGAGGAGAGAATCTGATTCGTGGCAATGGAATCGCTATTTCCACTAGCATTCACTCTCAGGAATCGCGTTCAAAGACTGAAAGGCGCCTTACTTGGGCTGCAACGTATAAGAAGCTTGTTGTACCCCAGCAGCACTAAATGCACTGATTCCCGTCGCGCCAGCGGTCACTCCGGCCAGAAGAGCTGCATATCCAACGGCTGCCAGAGGAACGATGCAAAAATAGCTGCTAGAATCGCAACAAGCCAGAACGCGATGTCGCCAAATGGGAATTTGGGGTCTTTTATCGGGATTGCAAGAGTTGCAACCCGGTCGATTTCGTTGCTGAAGGAGAGTTGACCGTCCGTAATGCCATCCTGTCTGGATTAGAACCGTATTTACTCAATATTATCCGGTTCGGACTTACCATTATGGCATTGAAGAATGAATTCAAGTTCGAAGCAGAAAGCATGGTGTGATAAGACTATGGATCGTCACCATTGCGCACATATGCTACATCATGATCAGTCGACTGTATGGATGCGATGCCACAAATGTAACCTGCCAGCACAAGAAGGCGAAGAACAATCTTTTCCAACACCACAACTCACAGCAGTTGGGTGATCACCAAATGACTTGGCCAATTCGTTCGCAAACCTAACTTTAGGACTCTGCCTTTTATCTTGCCACCAAGCAGCCAGACGATCATCCGTTGAGCTGTCGAGGTATGCAGCAACAGTTGGCTGCCAAACGGGATTGGTAGCGCAACTCATATTTGAGTTTCAGAGAGCAGAGTTCATTCAACACTCCATGCATGTGTTTGAATGAATTTCAGATATAACATTCGGAAAAGGGTCAAAGGTTCAATCGCATATAGCTTGAGGTAAGAAATCTGCCTTACTGATATCGTGTAGGCTAAATTTCTCGACGGTCGACCAAACCATAGGTCATCCCCTGCTGAGCGGCCTCGAATTCCTGGGCCGGGGATGTATTGTGAGGGGAAGCTAATTAATCGTTCGTATCGTAGGCGCATTGAACAATTGTAGTCCACGAAGTAGTCTTTTCTAACCAATGTTCGTTTCGTAATATATGGTAGAGCAGGGGTCGATATGACCATGAGTTTCGCCCCTTTTCTATGTAAGTAGTTCATGTTCCAAAATAGTGCTACAAGCTGAAAGACTGAGTATGTTTCTCCAAGCAGGCGTATCTCAAGAATATTTCTGGTTCTTGCCGGTGGTTTTCCAAAACCTTCACTTCTTCAATCCTTGATAAAGCAAGCGCTTTCGCCACGATTGTACTGGCAGGTGATTGTGGTACCACAGTAGAACGCATAAGAGAGCGGCCAAAAGCTGCATTGCTTTCGAAAAGAGCCCTAGGAAGGACAGAGAAAAGCCACGAGCGAACTGTGGACTCGCTTTGACGAATAACAAACACTCAAGTTCCAACAAGGACAACATCATTCTCATCATCATCGTCCTCATCCTCACCATCATCAGAAGATGGCGTCCGCCACCACCTAAAAGGCATGGCCAGACTCATGTACCAAAAGTGATGTTTATGGCCGGGCGCAGACGTACATAATAAAGCCAGACCTCGAAAATCAGGCCCACGACATTTAACACGCATCATCCACCGCACCAAAGGATCTAGAGAGGCAGAGAAGATTATGATTAAGACCCACACCAGAAGCCCCATGCGCTCGTTATCTGAACGTACGTGTCGTACTTGCCGTTCAAGTAACGGCAGCAAAGCTTTTTATATATCAAGGCTAGATGAGGCTTCTCACTGAAAGAGAGCGACACTGGCAATACCAGGTAGAGGTACTGGGGGGATAGCGCTCGGCGGAGTTATTCCTTTCGAAACTCTAGTTATGTCCAAGTTATACGCAGCTCGTCTTCGCGCCCAATTCGGAGAACGGAAACTATTCCAAAGAGTCTGAGATACCAAAAATCCACCTGCAGGTTTGTAAGCAAAGAAATTGATGAATCAATTGGGTTACAGAATAGCGTACCTCCGTACCGGATGCCAGGGAGTTGTGGATCGACCCACCCAAAAGCAACGTATTGACATGGTGTTGCGCAATTGAAATACCAAGGAGTTGATCCCTATATAATGCACTCAATCCAGTGCCATTTGACCCAATTTAGGAGAGCTTTCTACGTTGGAGAGACTGCGAGGTGGGCGCTCGCCACCGCAAGACTGAGTAGCAGTGGATAAAGTAGAGAGCCTGCGGTGATATTAAACCCAGATCCGTGGACACTCCTCTTCTCAAACTCGAAAGAAATGAAAGTTCTATAGGTTTGGTTCTGTATGGCTCACATCATCCTACAGTCATGATGATAACCATCACCATCTCTGCATGAACGAATGTTAGCATCATCAAACGAACGAAGGTGCGTGTCTTCTCCATCAGAAAGTGTGACCTACAATACTTCAAACCATAACGAGCCTGTCACAGAACTTCTATACCACAATACAGTCCGCTAATCTTCCGAAAATACATAGGACTAGCGACAATGCTAAACTCGCATATGCCCTCCCAAGTAGAGATTACAACATCGAATGCATGTTCAGCTCGTTTGAGAGGTACTGTCCTGAAAAGCAGCGAGAGCCGTAGCAGTATTTATACGGAAGGAGATGACTCGATGCCCTTCCAGATCTCAGAAATATCACTCACATGGTCATCAACAAAAAGAAGAAGAAGAAGTCTGTAAACTCTGCCCCGCCCCAAGATGTCTTCGTCGCTGCGAACTAGTTCGTTCCAGCGACATCCATCCCAGCCGATGGGGGCGAGCAGGAGTGATGATCACAGAATCGGGTCTACCTAATCACACATAAAGGTTCCCTGATGTCATGTCTTCCACAAATGTGGTAGACATGTGGCACAAGAGAAGCATATCTATCTAACCTGCCATGAGCCTCCCATACCCGTAGAACGCCATACAAAGAAGCAAAGTAAACTACAATGCATAAAAATCAAGACGCCAGTACTTTTGGAAAACTTACCTTACGTCCCATTTACCAACCACTACCGCTACACCTTAAATCCACCACCTCAAAGATACAAAGACTGCGCAGCGACAAGATCTCTCTTAACCTTAGTAAGCGCAAGCTCAAACTTTTGTTCGAGCTCCACGCTGCCCATAGTCTTGGAGGCCTGTGCCATCTGTCTGAGTAATTCTTCGAGGCGGCGGAAGAGGCGGATAAGGGACCCTTCGTAAACGTCTGTGAGTTTGCTACAGAATATGTTAGCGCAAATAAACAACAGGGGAGGGGAGGAATCCGTAGTTAGTAGACTCTAGTAACCAAGGAAAGGGAGGAAAAGATGATGTACCTACCATATCTCTGCAAAACCTGCCCCGTTACACCACGTGAACACCACCTCCATCAACTCCATCTTGAACGTTTGAAGGTACTTCTCTTCATCGACAGCCAATTTACTCTCCATGCTAACCTTGGCAATGATCCTCGCCTGCGCCTGCACTTCCCTAAACGCCTTTGCCAACTCCTCTGACAGCGCAGGTTGTTGCAAGCTTTTCTCCTCAAAGATGAAACAACTCAACACGGCGGCACACTGTTCAGGTGTCAACTCGTTGAAGAACTTTCCGAAGAGTAACTCAGATAGGACAAGTTCGTCGCCGGTAGAGATCTCGCAAGCGACACGAGCCTTCAATTGCACAACATCGGCGTCGTTGATGAAGTCCAGCCGACGGAGTACACGCTTGCGATTCTTAAGTTCTTCGAGTTGGATGACATCGTGCGCGTCTGCAATTTCCTTCCTCGTTGCCTTAATACTGGCTGTAAGATCAACCTTGGCGGTGTATTGTTGGTAGAGATCTGCCAAACGAGGAGAATGATGCAAAGAGTTCGACAGAAGTCTTGACTCGAGGACTTCGATCTTGCGGAGCAACTTCTTGAACTGCGGGTCCAATATCTTCATATTCTCAATAGGATCGAGGACGGCAATACCATCAGGGAAGCGCTTGTGGACTTCGTCGAGGCCCTTGCCTATCGCAGCCTTACTCTCAGCAGGCGAGACACCTTTGAGCAAGAAGAGGCGAATGTGGGCGATGGACTCTATGGCGGATAGGAGTACTGGTACCACTTCGATCTTGCCCTTCTGGCCTTCAGGTGGAGGCCGTACACCTGGCGGCAGCCCGTCGCTTGTCTGTGTTCCGACTGTGACGTCGTCCGCAACCCACAACATGATGTCAACGATATAGGATTCCTGTGGCGTAAATTCCTGTGTCTTGCCATTCTTCGGTTGCTTACGAGCTGTGAAGTCGACGACGGCACCCCAGCCAAAGTCGACGTCGTTGTACTTGACGTGAACGACACGACCTTCCTGCAAGTATGGTAAGCAGTATTGAGGGTGGAAGATGACATCGTGCATATCTTTGGTGTACTTGTCGAGTGACTTTCGCAGATCGTAGTAATCCTTCACCACTCCCTCATCATCAATCTGCAGTTTGCTGCGCTCAGTCTCCATGTCATACATCTGCTTTTCCAACCCAGCAACACTGGCTGTGTTTTGGAACTGGAAGAAGCAGTGCTCCAACATATACTCGGGGGAAATTCCTTCAACGCGCATGAGATTGAGAATCATGTTGTAGCCGAGATGGAAAGCAGAATTGAGCTTGTCCTGTTCTCCGCGTACGATTTCCTTGGCAACGGCAGGTTCCATCTTCTCGTCAATCATCATGATGACAATACCCCGTTCGTCAAGGCCACGACGACCGGCACGTCCAGACATCTGAATGTACTCTGACGGTGAGAGCCAGCGCTGGGAGATGCCGTCGAATTTGCGGACGCTGGTGAAGACGACAGTTTTTGCGGGCATGTTCAGACCGATGGAGAATGTCTCGGTGGCGAAGAGGACCTTGATGAGACCTTCCTGGAAGAGAATCTCAATGACTTCCTTGAGAATTGGAAGGAGACCAGAATGATGTACACCAATACCACGTCTCAGAAGTGGCAGAATGTGTTGAACTTGGGGCAAGTCCTTGTCCTCCTTTGAAAGCATCTCGATGGCGCCGTCAAAGACCTTGTTGACCACCTTCATCTCATCATTTTCGTTGAAATTGAGCTGCGACATCTGCAAGGCGTAATCCTCGCACTCGCGCTTGCTGAAACTGAAGACAATGACGGGGTTGTAATTCTTTTGCATGATCATCTTGACAATCTTGTAGATGTCGGTCTGGACCTTGCGCCCTCCGAGAAGGCCGATGTTGACTTTGCGGTTCTTGCCCTTGCCGCCTTTCGTCTTGCTACCAGGATCTTTGTCGTCACTCTTCTCGGCAACGACAGTCATGGCTTTCTGGAAGTTCTCCTCGCGGAAGACGCCCTTCTCGTCGACGACCAAGTGTATGCCATCGGAACCATTTGGGAAGATGTAGTTCTGTAGAGGAGTGGGTCGAAAATCGGTATAGACGACGTGACAAGGTTGACTGTGGGTTTTCGTAATCCATTCAGCAAATTGCATGGCGTTAGGGATGGTGGCAGAGAGGAAGACGTAGCGGACCTTGTCGGGAAGGAGGATGATGGTCTCTTCCCAGACTACACCTCGAGTCTTGTCGCGCATGTAGTGGACTTCGTCGAAAATGACCCAGCCCACTTCGCGCATGATTTCGGAACCGCGATACAACATGGATCGTAGAATCTACAATATGTTAATTTAGGAATTACAATGACAATGGAATACGAGACTGACCTCCGTCGTCATGACCAAGCAGGTAGCAGTGGGATTGATGGTAACGTCTCCGGTCATCAAACCCACATCATTAAACTCTGCCGAAAACTCTCGGTACTTCTGGTTGCTCAATGCCTTGATCGGACTGGTATAGATAACACGCTGGTTATTCCTCAAGCACTGCGCAATGGCATACTCTGCGATAACAGTCTTACCCGCACTAGTATGTGCTGAAACCAAGACGCTCTCATTGCGCTCGATTGACTTGATTGAAGTCGACTGGAAGGGATCGAGGGTGAATGGGTAAGTCTTTGCGGGTGTCTCGGGTGGCACATGCTTTGACAGCGGGATGTAGTCAAAGTTTGGTGGAAGAGAAACCTGATGGCGGACTTGATGGGAAAGGATGACGGCGGGCGCATCCTGAGCCTGAGCTTGTAGACCTGCGTTGGCTGCGACTTCTCTCGACTCCTCTGTCTCAAAGATGTCCGTAATTATGGGCTCCGGCTCCGTGGCTTTTCTCCGCTTGGATATTGGGGCTTCAATGGCGGCCTCATCGTTCGAACTGCTAGATTTGCGCTTGGATTTTGATTTTGACTTTGACTGACGCTCTTCTGTGGTAGATATCTCCCCATTGCTGGGACCGACTCCATTGGGTGATTTGACCTCGCCTTCGTCCCGCGCCCTCTTCCTATCCTTCTTCTCCTTCCTCGTTTTCTTGTGGTCCTTGGAGGGCTTTGTAGCTTTTTCATCGAAAACTTCGAAAAGTTCGTCCATGATTGCGGTCGTGGATGTTGTTGTAAAGAGTGTGGGTATAGAATTGTTACCTTAAGGTCAATTTATTCTCTTCATGTGGAGGGGTAGGGAAAAGACTCTTGGTGTTTGTCTCTAATATCTTTTCTTTCCTTGACTAAACGACCAAAAGAAAAAAGCTTGAGGTTGCTCTTACCGCTAGCGTGGTTCATGGTCTTGGCGTCGGATAAACGTGGGAATCTTGAAGGGTGCAAAGACATCACCAGATATCACTCTCCTTCGTCTCAGAACACCACAATTGCACACTCACAACCACAAATGCACGACTCAATTGCCTTGATATACTCATTTCAAAGCTAACGCAAATTAGATGCTCTCACGAACAGTCCTCCGAGCGTCAACAACGACCAACTTGGTCGCCCGCCGCGGCTTCCAATCCACCCGCGCCCAGCTCGGATCTCCATACCATTACCCAGAGGGCCCTCGAAGCAACATCCCTTTCAATCCTCTCACCAGGTTCTTTGCGCTAAGATATTGGGGTTTCATGGGTACGCTAGGGACACCGTTCTGATGGTTGGACACAGCTAACCTTCACACAGCAACTGGTTTCGGAGCTCCATTCGCTATTGCATGTAAGCTTTTTGGGCTATAGAATATGACAAGATTGTATACTGACCATCTGCAGACTGGCAACTGCACAAGAACCAGGTATAAATGGTACTATGGGGGATTTGATGCGTCTAAAGGACGCAGGAATCGCGGGTGTGGATACTGGATGCATCATCTGTCGTTGAGCGTGACAGCTGTACAAAAATCATAAATAGACGAATCATCATCAAACCTTTCAGACTGGTATACTTGCTAAAATTATATCCCACTTCTGGAAATGTAATGCTTTTGGGCCTCGATTGATGAGCTCCATAATAACGAATAGTGTGATAGGTTATCAACTCTTTGATCACATCATTACGAAGCACTTGTCGTCCCATGACATGTGTGCCCCATCTTTTCGCCCATGGATTTCCGGAAGAGCCTCAAAATTGATATTGCCTCATCCAAACTAGCGCGGCCGTTTTGCCAAGACTTTGGATTCTTGACCCTTTTTTCAGTCACCAAAAACCGTGATATGTTGACCACATTTTTAAGTTTACTGAGACAATGATCCTGAGATACCAAAATGAGGAATCTTCGCAATACACAGCGGTCTACAATCAATTTTCCCAACCCTGAGCTCTCAGTTTCAGCAACAACTTGGGATACATCCTCTGACTCTCTAATATGCGCTTTCGGACCAACAGAAACAAACATTGCCATTCAACTACGGAGGGTGAAATACTTTCCCGACAAAAATGAAGAACATCACTTGATAGCATCCTGGGACGCACCCTGCCCCCATCCAGATCTAACCCACGACACCATCCTCAACATCCACCACTTCCCGGACACAGCAATAACAACTCTCATCCTTGCTGGTGGTGACATAGTCCTCGTAAGAGAAGACCCTTTACCAGGAGAACAGCAACTAGAAATAGCTGGCACCGTTGATGCCGGCATTACAGCTGCAGCATGGTCGCCAGATGAAGAATTACTGATTATAGCTACGAAAGCAGATACGTTACTTTTCATGTCACGGGATTTTGAAAATATAGCTGATGTGGCTATGAGTGCTGAGGATGTGAAGGCGAGTAATCATGTCTCTGTGGGGTGGGGGAAGACGGAAACGCAGTTTAAGGGGAGGGGGTTAAAGACGTTGAGGGATCCCACGATGCCCGAGAAGGTGGACGAGGGGTTGTTGAGTAAAGGTGATGATGGGGGTGTGAGAATTAGCTGGAGGGGCGACGGGGCTTATGTCACAATCAACTCAATTGAAGGAGGAAAACGGAGGATGATCCGTGTGTACTCTCGAGAAGGCACCCTCGATAGTGTTAGTGAGCCAGTGGATGGACTGGAAGGACCGTTGAGCTGGAGACCTGCTGGCAATATCATCGCTGGTGTGAGGAGGCTTGAAGAGAGTACCGAGGTTGTATTCTTTGAGAGAAATGGTCTTAGGCATGGGGAGTTCAGTTTGAGGAATGGAGTTGGTGTGGTGAAAGACCTGTTTTGGAATGTCGACTCTATGGTACTTGCTATAGTTCTCAAAGACAGAGTTCAATTCTGGACGATGGGGAATTATCACTACTATCTGAAGCAAGAGATACGCCTTGCTGGGAAAGAACCGGAACTTCGTGGACTATGTTGGCACTCTGAAAAGGCTCTTCGAGTTGCTGCGTTTGGAAGCGGTAAGTCACAATTGCCTCTGAGAGAATCATTGCTCACAAACAACAGAACAAATCATTCTCACCGATTACGCTTTCCAATCTGTGAAAGGGCCGACATCTTCACCGTATGATTTTGGAATCACTGCAGTTATTGACGGCAGCAACTTGAAATTGACACCACTTCGGAATGCTAACATTCCGCCGCCGATGTCTCTTCACGAGTTAAGACTCGAGAGTAACATTATCGATGTTACTGTAGGGAGATCGTCAACGGCACTAGCCATCTTGGATCATGCCGGCCTCAATATTTACGACTACAAAATAACATCAAAATCTGTCATAGAGCCTATTTTGCGGACTCATTATGCACTACCAGATGATGCAGGGATACCAATTCAGGTGGCATTAATGGGGGATACTCAAGTATCTCTACTCACACATAGCTATGGAAAAAACCGGGACAAATTGTATCGGCTTGATGGTGAAGCCACCACAGCGATTTGGGAACTTGTCGACCTTGGAGTGGCTCACATTGCTAGCATATTTCCTAGCCAAACCTATGAAGATGTGTATATTCAAAATGAGGCGGGACAGATATTACCGTTGCCATCTGCTCAGGAAGATAGTCTACAGCAAAGTTTGCCAGTGCTATGTCCATGGACTGAGACTGTTACGGTGGGGAAAGAGGTATGGAGTTCGAGTAGGCTTCAATTATCAATGCTGAATCGCCGCAGAACATCACATTTGGCCTATCGTCATCTGGAAGTCTATATGCCGGAAGAAAGTTACTGGTCTCAAACTGCACGTCTTTCTTGGTTACGCCAGCACATCTCATATTCACTACTACCCAGCATCTTCTCAAATTTGTGCACTTGACATCCGTCGAAGGTACCAACAACAATTTCTTTCATCTCAATCAAGCTGACAGCTTCCAGCTCTTGAAATCCCACCAAATGAACCCGAGACAGACGAACGCTGTCGCAGCATAGAACGAGGAGCGCGTTTAGTAACAGTAATGCCATCGGCATACTCACTAATTCTTCAAATGCCGCGTGGGAATCTCGAAACGATATACCCGCGTGCATTAGTCCTCGCAGGCATCCGTAAAAGCATCGCCGCCAAGAAGTTTAAAAAAGCATTCATGGCTTGCAGAAATCATAGAGTTGATATGAACATTATTCACGATCATGCTCCAAAACAATTTATGGATAATGTGGCGTTGTTTGTTGATCAGGTACGAAAGGTGGAGCATATTGATTTGTTTTTGTCGCAGTTGAGGGATGAAGACGTTTCCAGGACTATGTATAAGGAGACTATACAAGCCGCTCCGTCTGGGGAATTGGTGAATGGGGACGCTACGCCCGGAGCAGAATTATCTACTTCATCAGCGGATGCAACGATCACTCCTCAGTCCAAGATTAACCGAATATGTGACGCCTTCCTCTCCGTACTCCAATCACGCACATCAACAAACCTTCAAAATATAGTTACAGCAAACGTTTGCAAATCGCCACCAGATCTCGATGGCGGACTCAATGTCATATCCAAAATACGAGAACATGACGAAGACCTTGCGGAAAAATCAGCAGAGCACATCTGCTTCCTCGCTGATGGAAATCAGCTCTACGATACCTCGCTAGGGGTGTACGACCTAGACCTCACCCTCTTGATAGCACAACAATCGCAAAAGGATCCCCGAGAATACCTGCCGTACTTGCAAAATCTACAAGAGCTCGAACCATTACGAAAGAGATTCACCATCGACAATGATCTCGGACGGTATAAAAAAGCACTTTCCCACTTGCACGAGATGGATGCTTTCGATGAAATTGAGAAATATGCTGAAAAGCATGAACTCTATAGTACAGCAATCGAACTATACAAATACCAAGAACAACGTCTAAAATCTTTGATGAGATTATACGCCAACTTCCTAACCCAACGCAACCGCTTCAAGGAAGCAGGTATAGCGTACGATTTCCTCCTCGATTACGCTTCAGCTATACCATGTTATCGCCAGGCGAATCTATGGCGGGAAGCACTATCTTGTGCGACATTACTCCCACTGCCAGAGAACGAATTAACTTCCCTTGCCGAGGATCTCGCAGATGGTCTCACCGAGTCAAAAGAATATCAAGCTGCAGCAGTGATATTTCTCGACTACCTCTCCAGCGTAGAAGAAGCGGCAAAATCCCTATGCAAAGCATACCTATTCGCAGAAGCCACAAGGGTAATTGGTCTACATCGCCAACCGCAACTTCTGGGGTCTACGCTAGATCCAGGTCTGATTGAAGCATTTAATTCGACGACAGAACTCCTTGCTGATTGTAAAACACAACTCAACGCTCAAGTGCCGCGTCTTCGCGAATTACGGCTGAAGAAAGAGTCGGATCCGCTGGCCTTCTACGCTGGTGACGCTGTCGCTGCAGAAAATTGGCAGGACTTTCCTGATAACATTTCTCTTGCACCGACAGACGCGACCACTTCTGGCGGTACATTTATGACACGCTATACAAACCGCACAAGTTCTACGTTGAACACACAAACTACACGCAAAACATCTAAGAACAGGCGGAGAGAAGAAAGGAAGCGTGCTAGGGGTAAAAAGGGTAGCGTCTACGAAGAAGAGTATCTCATTAATAGTATTGGCCGGCTCATCGAACGAATCAACAGTACTGCTGATGAGGCAGGAAGGTTGGTCGAGGGATTAGTGAAGAGGGGAATGAGGGAGAGGGCTGTGGCTGTGGAGAAGGCTATGAGTGATGTGGTGAAGATGTGTAGGAATGTTGTTGATGAAGTTTTCGGTGCTGAAGATAAAGGAAAGGTGCAAGAAGGAGATAATGGGGAGAGACCGATGGGTGGTGATGGTGTTTTGTGGGATGCGCTTGAGAGCGTAGGCAAGATGGAGAAGCCTGTTGTGAAGAAGTTTGATAGGCTGAGCCTACTGGATTGAGTTCTGTGCGTCACACAGGCATACATCAAAATTGCAACAGAATTCTTGCTTAGGAAGAACACAATTGAAATGATGAAATATCGCAGCGGCCGACCTAAAGCCAAACGCACTATCAACGTGAACCCTGTGCATTGCCTACTGACACTTCATAAGATCACTTCAAACTAACCTCCGTGTCTCCAACGACCCTACACCTCTGCTCCATGCTGTACGCATTAGCGCCCTTCGCCATCCCGTCGCAAAAGCCTCCATCTCACTCGCCCTAAGGTAAAAAGAAAACCCGCTTCATCAGACTTGGAGTTGCTGATGTGATATGGGGGTACAGCAATTATTTTCCCCTTCGATAAATCTTGTCAAGGCCGTTGGAAGACTGCTTAATCTTGATGCTGAAGGATCAAAAGATGTTCAAGCTGTCGTCTTGCAACTGAAGCTCAATATCATGCCTTGCCATCACGCACAACCTTGAAGGCTCACTATTTGCAAATTGTCTCCTTCTTTTACACTTGAACTCTTTTCTAATTTCAATATTCTTGGCTGAATAAAAGCAAGTCCGATAGTTCCGGATAATACGTGTAGAAGAAATCATGTTTGTTTGAGTATGATGTAACGTAATCCACAAGCGAGCCGGCCGGCTCGCTTGTGGATTACGTTATACAATTTCTGCCTCAGGCAATTAGTTATATTAAGAACCTCGTCGCCGCGTCTCGCGCGCATAACATCAATATATTGAATTTCAGTTTGAATTCTTCTACGTGTAGAACACCATGTCCTTCAAAACCGCACTCAACGCCCCGCCCACTAAATCGGCACCAAAAGGTGCCTCCAAAGCAACAATTTCACTCTTACGAAAAGCATTTACAGACCGAACAGACTTGTTACAGAGATTACAAGTTTTGGCAAGCAAAGGTCTGGATTTCCCGCCAACCATGTTGAATCAGAAAGTAATATTGCTCTCAGACGAAACACTAGTCAATGATCTATCACAATATGTCCTCCATCTGAAGCAAGCGCAAAATGCTCCTCTCACTACAGATGTTGTAACTTCTCAATCTAAGAAACGTAAATTCGAAGATTCGACAAATGGTTCGACGAATGGGTGGGCTAGTCAAAGCGTGAAGCCGGACTATGCAGCTCCGGACACAAGCTTCTCTATTCCGCAAAGGAAGAAACTGAGGCTGGAGTGGATTGGTAGCGATGGCTCTGATCTAGCAAAGGGCGGGATAAGAGCAGCTGACGCGGAAGGCAATGTCGAGTTTGGCATCAGCTGGAAGGATCTTGGTGTGTTTCCCCCTTGATTTTTTTTTTGGATTTTTTTTGTTGGTACGGAGACAACCAAGCTAATACTGGGTAAACAGACCAGATTTTCTGTCTCCCTGTCCCGGAGAAGACGAAACGCCAGCACAACTTTGTGGCCATACCCTATAATGCCCACGGTATCGTCCCTGTAGCTCCGGGCGCTCCTGAACCCATAATCTGGACCGCCTTTGAACCAGGCGCAAAGGATGTGGATGCGCCCAAGGAACCACAACACACTGCCGCCTTGTTAAGAAAGGAACTGAGGCCGTTTGGGAAGAATGTTACCTTTCCCGATGAGGAGGAGTTTGCTAGTGCTATTGTGCAGAGTCATCGAAAGGGGGAGGCGGCTTTTCACGTTAAGGGGTTTAGAGGGAGTAAGGATGGTAAGTTCTCTGCTGCGATGAAATATTGTTGAGATACTAATGTTGGTTGTAGGCTTCCTGTATTTCCTCGCGCCAGGTATACTCTGGGCGTTCAAGAAGCCTCTCCTGTTTCTACCATTCTCGTCGATAACCTCTATATCATACACTTCTGTGTTACAACGAACGTTCAATCTTAACATAGCTGTTTCGTCTACAGCACCGGACGGCACTCTCAAAGAGGAAGAAATAGAGTTTAGCATGTTAGATCAAGCTGATTTCGCGGGTATTGACGAATATGTCAAAAGACACGGCCTCAACGATGCTAGTCTCGCGGCAGGCCGCAGAGCGAAGAAATACGGTGTAAATGAGCCGAAGGTCAAGGAGGTTGAGGGTGAGGGTGGAGCGAATGGGGCTAATGGAGACCATGAAATGGATGAAGGGCAAGATGGGGAGACGGAGTTGCAGAAAGCAGAGAGGTTATTGCAGGATCAAGAGGACGAAGAGGAAGAGGTGAGTTTGCCTGTGACTGATTTATGTAGTTTTACTAATATCTCAACTTCAAGGACTACGTTGACGAAGGCTCAGGGGTTGAGTCTGGATCCGAAGAGAGCGAGGACGAAGGAGGGTATGCTGAGGTGGGGGACGGTGAGGTTGAGGGCGAAGTATTTGAAGAGGAAGAGGAATTTGAGGATGATGAGGGTGGCTATGAAGATGAGGGGAAATAAATGAGTAATGCGCCTGGCTGTCTTCGGCCCACCGAAAAAACCAAGGTATACAGGTAGTGGTTGCACTATCTAAACGAGTTTTGGGTATCTATCCAACACCTTATACGCCATCTAAACACTTTCCGATATCTGCTGGTCTAGTTTCAGACTAGAATATGCCCAAGGCAATCCCCAGTTACAGGTCTTCGACATCCGACAGCACCGACCAGGGAGGAGAATAACGGCTTTCAACTCCATGGGCCTCAAGATTATGGGGAGGTGCTCATTCAACTGCCTCGAGGAATTCAATGGTCCGACTCCATCCAATCCGGTGCTGAAATGGCAAACTCTGCCCCCGAGATATCTCTTATTTATCCGTAGATCTCCTCCCCCCGAGCGGACTAGCTGCCGCAGTAGGCTCATGATGAATAGATTTGTCCAGACTTCTTCCCTGGCCATCACTGTCGGCGCTAACAGCACTCCTTGGCGGATCGTATTGCTCATGCCCATACGCCTGACCAGCAGGCAGTTCCGCCGGCTGCGCATACATCTCATACTGTATCTGTTCACCATGAACTTCCACTAGTGGATCCTTCTTGTCATCTTCTAAACCGCCGCCTCTTAAGCTGCTTGGTGGGTGTCCACCGGCCAATTCGCTTACTACTCCTTTTTGTTGACGTTTTGTTTTTCGCCTGCGCAGAAGGAAGAATAGTCCAGCTAGGGCGAGAAGGACTATTAAGACAGAGGCTACCCCTATACCTGCGCCGGCGCCGGGGCTGAGACTGTGAGGCTTTGCGCTCGGTTGTTCGGATATCATTTCGGTTGTTGAACTGGGTAAAGATGATGGTGTCCCAGATGTCGTGGGTGATGAGTTTGATGAGACTTTCGAAGAAGTTGCTGTAGCTTTGGCAGAAGTCGACGCTGGTGACGAGGATTTGGAGATCGATGCTGAGCTTGATGCTGCTGCAGAGCTTGTGGACTATCGCCAAATTAGCTTTATCTCTTACCATCTGGATCTTTCTATCACGTACAGCTACCCCGAAAGCCGTACTATAAGCACCGTCGTTGATCTCCGCTTTCGATTGCATCAACCAGTGCTGTGCAGGCTGAATTGGTACAGGATCAAGATCATCAGACATGAATACTGGTGTCCCAGGGTGCACATCCAAATTATAGCCCGTCCCATTGGCAACGTTCTGCATACGGAAGGTCCCATCATTCCACGAAGAATCTATCGTCCATTCCTGCGCAGGTGTATCCTCCGCGTCCGCCAAACATACTTGTGTCTGCATGCCAAAATATCGTTAGCACCGTTCACCCAAGTCCTGGCTTTCAAGCTGGAAATTATGCCCAAGATTGAAGAATACACACCTTCGATCTCGCCTTCTCTCCAGCATTGTAACAAGTGCCCAGTTGCTTATTTATTCCTGTGCCTGCATTACGAAGAGCATAATTGCCGTTCTTTAACTTGAAAAATTGCCAATTCTGGTTCGCAACATTGCCTGATGGTAGCTCTAGAAATACAAGACCATTCTTGCCGTTGTGATTCATAGACGAAGTCCAGTTGACGCGGGTTTCTGTCATGGCGTACCAGACATTGCCATCAATGGCTGAGGGGTCTGGCAGGTTTTCTGAAGACATGATAAGTGTCGTAAAATGGGAGAAAAATGAATGCTACGCGTATAACGCTCAAGAAGCGAAAGAAAGAAGAAAGAGGAAAAGAGAAGAGAAAGGAGAAAGAGTAAAGAGATAAAGTCAACGTAAGCAGTGAGATTGATAATTGAAGTCCATAACTAAGCACTCCTCAAATAAAACAAATTAGGAATCCAGGGAAAATCGGGTCACTAGGTTTACCAGCAAATGCAAGTAACCGCCATGCTTGCAGTTTAGCTTGATAACCAACCAACCACAGTATTCCTTTTAGTCCGGAAGAGGAATAGATGCACAGCCACTGCGCCGTTGCAGGACGTTGCACCTTTTAAGGTTAAGCAGGTGCGGGTTTGAGGACACGCTAATAATAGGAGTGCTGTGTGGTTTGCGACGTTTTGAAACATCGTTGCTTGGGGGCCAAACGAGGTACGCGAGGTTGGTGGCTGCTTATGGTAATTTCAGGTTCGAGGGGCTGGAAATTTCGAGGTTGAACATTATTATTCTTGACAACTCGAAGGGAAACAAGAATCATGCCATCCTAGTCAAATTGTTTGACTGTGTGAGTAGGAATTATGTTGTATGTGCATCCATTACCCGTCCAAAGGTGCGTTGAGAGTCTGCCTCAGGCATTCGTACCATTCGATTCTTCTGACAAGGGTCACCTCTCCTTTATTCTCACCAACCGCCGAATCTGTGTTGGAACATAGAATATATAGGTTGTTCAGTTTCATCTCGCCAATGATTTGCTATCACGCTAATTCGTTGACCTGATGGCGATTAAGCAGGATTCCAATCACCAAGTGCATCCTGCGTCGTAAAGTCACCAACATCACTAAGGCTCTTGATCCTTCCGAGAAGTAGTTCAATCGAGCGATAGGCAGCACCAGGAGCATATCCAGGAAGCTCATGGCCAGCCAACTGAACTTGGTAGAAGGTAAGGCCTCTTTCACTTCCCCGTAGCCCCAACTCTCCAGCACCAGCAAGCGAACCTCCATTGTACTCGTGATGAAATGGAGCATAAAACTTAGTGCCTGGATATTCTTGTAAACCTTGATGACCGTTCCATGTCATGTTCTGAATGGCCAAAAGAGTACCGTTAGTGTTAAGCAACATATCCAGATTACCAGATCCGATAATAACATTGTTCGTGTACTCGATCACGCGTTCAAAGACCCCGTCTTGCGCAGGGCCGAGAGACTGGTCGCTCTTTCCCTGGTCCCTTCGATTGGGCGCATCGGCAAAGACATTTACATCGGTACATTGTGCCCAGTTTGTTCCGACAGGACCATTTATGGCTGCTTGGACATCAGTCCGATTGAAGTAGACAAGCTCATCTGGTGGTATGTAGTCTCCCGTATTGATGATTCCCATAACAGACCACGGATGGGGACAGGTCTCAGTTATGTGATAGATATTGAAGCATGGGTTCAACAGCAAAATTTCGTTGTAGACGATGTCGAATATAGCACATCTATCGCTGGTTAGAGGTTGCAACAGAAATACGAGATGATCAGCAGACTCACTCTCCGGTCTTTGACTCGTATGGATCGGGTAGCGCAGGGAATTTGCCAATCGGTGGTGGAAAGGTTAGGTAAGTTTCAAGATATGTGGTGAAATTGCATCTGTTAGCTATATCGTGCATTCGCCTTACAAAACTGTCGTTGAGGTAGATGATATTTTGAAAATCGTCAACGTATGGAGCCTAATATTCAGATCAGCACACTGAGCTCGAACGAAGAGCTCTACGACTTACGATAACCACTTGTTGCTGATTGGTACCATCTCCAATGATAGGATCATTAATGGCAATACCTTTGAGGTTGAAGTATTCTGTGTCATTTTGCGATATGAAAGCATCCGCGATATATGGAACATAATAGCCAGCATAGCTGAGCGCGGTTAGTATTGCTTCTGACTGTAGATATGTCGCAACTTGCCTTTCGCCTGTCAAGTACACATCATAGTTCTGAACTCCAAAAGTATCCACAAACTAACACTAGTCAGTAGGCGAGAGCGAAGAATAGAAATCAGTCGTACCTGCTTATAGAAGCCAGCCATCTCAAGACCAAGGTCGACCTCGTTGGTAATATAGGTACACCTTGCGAGAACCCAACACCCACTGGCTGCTCGACCCACATCATGTTGGTCAGATTCGTCCATGAGTATGAGTTCTGAACAGGTGATAGGGTCCCTGCTTCCCACGTAAAAGGGCCATTTTCCGTCAGCAGACCGGAGAGAGAGCTACATCCAGGACCTGGACGGCATTTAGCATTATTTCCAGAGGCGTGTCGTTATATTTGGCACTGTATACCTCCGTTGAACCAAAGCGCAATCTCATTGCTCGCAGCGGGGTTGCCTGAAGGGAAAAACCAGAAGAAAAGCTTTCGCGTCTCATCAGGATCATCGCTAATTGGCAGTAGCCCTGCGTACGATTCCTTTCTGGTTCAGCAAAATCCTCTCGGCAAGGGTTTAGAAGATAAGGTACTCCAATGTTGAATGGAACATCAGGAATACTACTTCCATTAACCCAGAAAGCTGTAAAGTGTCAATAGGCCGTCAGTAACGTTGTTGTGACACAGTTACTGACGCTGTGTTTTATCTGTAAGGAAAGAAAAGGTCCGTTTCTGGAACTGGGGACTTGATGTTATTGCTGGCGAATGTCGCTTTCCATGTTCTTGTTTTATCCTTTCTGCTCTCTTGAAAATATCTTGGGCACCAAAAGCGGCCGAGAACGAGGCTAAAAGGAAAATGGCAATCAAGCAAGTCTTTAGTATCGTCATAATGATTATAAGATGAAAAATAAAACTCGCACCATGCAAGTCTGGGCAGTTCAAGCTTTATACAAAGCTTGAAATGATCTTCTTCCGCGCAAACGCAACATCACACGACAGGAACCATTCATAGCGCAGCATTGAGAAGGTCTATGCTGTCATAACATGTTGACCATGGGTAATATTTCACACCGACGAGTATTGGCCCTGGCGGAGTTTCTCGATGTGGTAAGCCCGTAACCTAGGTTCAACAGTGAGTGAAGAATCTTGATCTGAGTTTACAAATGGGAATGCCCGAAGTCAGAGGGAAGAGGATTAGTGCCATCCTCTGCCCAGCTAGCGTGGACGTCAACTTATCCTCTTTCCAGGAGCGATGGCCAGGCTGCCTAGACAGGAGATCCGATCAGCACGAATGGATTATTGATTATGATCCGCCTTGCGATGCGGAGACCAGATATCAGAGGATTTTCCTTAGTGCGTCCAAAGAATCCTGTTATAGGCTGGGGTGCAGAGGAAGGTTAGAGGGGCGAGGTTGGCCACCTTCCTAATTGGGTTAAAGCTGTGGGGCGAGCTATCATTGCCGTCTTCGATGTCGTCCCACAATCGATTTCTTCAACCAGGCTGCTACATCCTGCTCGTCATTTTTCCGGCTGGCCGATACCAGTATCATGAAGACGGTCACATAGATTTTCGATGCAGAATCATTCAACCAAAGGCAAAACCCAAAACTGTCCTCTATGCCGTCTAGACGTTGTAATACAACATTGTGCATATGCTGTGTCACCTGCCTCTGATATTTGGACACAGTCAGTAAGTTGGTAAGTTAAATGTCCCAATGGATGGTACGTATCCTACTTTTCAATATGATTAAACTTGTTCAAAGATTCCGAGAACTATTGAATACTATAAGGCTCGTTGAAATTGATTTGTTGTTAACGATTGCCTAGTTTCAGGGCAGACGTCGAGAATCTCTAGAGAAAACAACGGCACAGGATAAAACAGACGGTTTAGCATTAAAAATTGAAGGGAGGGAACGTAGATTGAGTTTTAATCGATTGGGTAAGTAGCTCATGATTTAAGAGGCCCGCGGCAGAGCCATGAGGATAGTGAGGCCTCCTGTGATCACTGCCCATAAAAGGGCGGCGAGACCGAGAACAACCACTATGCCCAAGACCGTAACTGCAATCTTGCCCCAGCCTCGAGAGAGGCCAAAGGATAACGGACGATGACATCGCGCTGCTCACCACTCTCCACGTCTAGGAGGTCGATGGTCTCAAAGGTATCGAGCATAGCTTTAGTGAGGATTTGAGAGGATCGAAGTGACATGAGCTGGTTGTTAGAGGAGTGTCCTTTAAGTGTCGATGCCGATGGTTTGTGGTAGTTGTGTGAAAGAGAAATTGTTGGTCGTAGAAGGCGAGGGTTGTGAGCACGCAGCAGTGGTGAAGAGTGTATTTTACGACTTCTTATATAGTGAGAGAAATCGAGTCATAACACTCCCAGGAACGTAACGCCCATTCGAGAGCAGTTTTTATAATACTGTCTCAACACAGTGATATCGAATGTCAATGCTACTGCTTCGACAGCAAGACTGAGATCAAGAGTGATATTTGTAAGCAAAACTCCAGTCCAATCATGTCGTATGTTAGAAATCCTCTTTCGTAGTCGTGATACACAGAGCATGCTGTCATCCTTTTAGCCTTTCGATTTATCTACCGAATCTAGGGTGTAGGAGACACTCGACTGTGTCCATTATCATCTCGTTCCAGTCCGAGCAATATTGACAAATAAAGTTGGCGGATTCAGTCGCCAGCATTGATCTTGTTCCCACAGAACCGCGTCCGGACTCAAAGAAACCTCCATCCGGGCTCACAAGCTTACCAAGTATTACCAGTCCACTGCAAAAATGGAGTTGCCTTGGTAGCGGAAGGCCTGAATTCATTTGTAGTGAGGATCTCTCGCTTTTGTTGTCGCTCTCTGTACTTCCCAGCATGAACATATGTTTTTATACAACGACGAAGATGTGTTGCATGGACCCAGAATCAGCGTGGTATGTAGCAAACAATATCAATTCTCGTACTTCGTTCAAACTCGCATCCGGTTGTTTCCCGATGAGGTGGGGTAGCCGAAAATTCCCGTTGCCTAGCAACCAGCCCAAACAAGCGCCTTATCGAGCATTTGACTCGCAAACGTGCAGAGATCCTTCCGATCCGTGGCTGCTTTCAAAAGAAATAATTGGTCCATTTCCTCGATAATTCGGTTAGGCTAAATATCTTGGGAGCAGGCGTTGCGCAATTCCATGCTTTGACTCGTGTTTACAGACCGAACGTCAATGGACCCAGGATATACAGTCGCGACTCCCCTCTACACTCTACATTTCATCTGATATTTTCCCCCTCCATCTTCAGGATTATCGTTTGTACGACCTCTGCTGCATGCGCTTCGACTTCTCTCCTTACCATTTGATTGAGCATCTGTTATCTGGGACCACAACTTAAAAGAAAGCGCAACGGTGGTGTCTCACATTCTTCGACACAAGAAGAACCATGTCTATCCGGCTGCCCGCGTAAACGGCCACAAACAAAGGGAAATTATTGCTGACGAGGGGCCTTGAATGACCGACACCACTGCGTTTGTTCCGAAGTCATGAAGAGATTCAGTCTGCTAGGACTCCCAGCTCCATTACTCCTACTTCTAGGCCTGGCGCATGGAGACCAGTTACCTTACAATCCGACTCGTATTTTTGGATCTCCACAGTACGATCGCTCGGTATATGTTCTGAGACCCATTTCGGCATCAAGTTCCCAGTGCAGCCTTGCTTCTTTGAACATATCAACGTTAGCGACTTCGAGCCTACCATATACCCAGTTGTTCTCGACATTACCATTTCTGGAAGATGGAGTCTCAACACCGATCAATGCGGTCATGGATGGTGGTGGGAATATCACCATCCTCACTGGGAGCTGTTCGAGTAATGATACCGCTCAACTATGGAGACTGAGTCTGGGCGGGAAAGAGACGGGAGTGGGTACATGGAAGCAGCAGAACCTTGGGCAGATTACTACAGCACAAGCTGGTGGGCTAGCGGGACCCAACTTTCTGGCCACAGGAATCTCATTTTCGTCTAAAGTATCTGCACTCGACCAGGACACCAAATTATACTTCTTTGGAGGGATGTGTCCAACGTCTGCTGCTACAACAGACTCTTGGATGTCAAGCGCTAATTATTCAAGCTCCATGCTCACATACACGCCAAAAGTGGCGGGGAATGCCTTATTATACACGGAAGGGACGGCGGCTATTCGGACACAGCCGATTCCTCAGGCCGGACATAGCATTACTGCATTGGACCCAACATATTCCAACAAATCAGACGGAACTTCAACGCAACAACAAGATTTTGTGCTCCTTGGTGGCCACATACAACAAGCATTTTTGAACATGTCACAAGTCGCATTATTTTCGCTGCCGCAAGAAGCATGGACTTTCTTCCCAGTAGATCAAGCGTCCAGGAATGGGCACAGTGACTTGGCATTAAGAGATGGTAATGCAGAAATATCACCGCGCTCTGGACATACGGCAACATTATCGTCTGATGGGAAGAAGATCATTCTTTTAGGCGGATGGGTTGGCGATGTTAATACACCAGCAATTCCTCAGCTTGCCATTCTCAATGTGGGAGCAGGCTATGGTGGTTCAGGCAGTTGGAGCTGGTCCATCCCATCTACACCATCGGGTCCAGGAATTGTCACTAATGCCGGCATCTACGGTCATGCTGCGATGTTGTTGCCCGGAGATGTCTTACTCGTAGTAGGGGGCTACACGATGGCTGCGCCAACCACATCTCGGCGGAGGCGGGCCACAGTATCTCAAATGTTGAACACCAAAGCCTTTCTTTATAACATAACGTCCAATACCTGGCAATCAGATTACTCGTTTCCCTCTTCTTCCGCGCCCGGGACCTCATCGATCGACAATGGACCCCTATCGACAATATCTCAAAAAGCCGGACTTGGAGCTGGGTTAGGAGTGGGTATCGCCGCAGTCACTGGCCTCCTAATATTTTATCTCTGGTATAAGCGCCGGCTATTTAAGCAGCGTGAGACACGTGAGGAAGAGATGCGCAGTCTGGCATATACAAGTCACTCCTACGACGTTGATGAATGGGGAATGCCTATCTTAGACGGCCGATTCGTAAGCGTAGATATGTACTCTGACCGGGAAAAGGCTGCAATGACTGCTCATCCGGATGGCAGCCCCGGCTCAAAGCCTGGCCCTCCAATACGTCGATCAACAAGCGCGCAGGACGCTGAGCGAACGGGTTTGCTGGTGGAGATACCATCACCAACACGTGGTCTGAGAAGGAATGTCCCGTCACGATCGTCTTACACCCATGAAAAGCGTTTATCACGAAATATGGATATGGAGAACATCCACCCCATCGTCGAAAGGGATGAAGATGATGTACACGCAGCTGCGGCAGGCGCATCAGAAATGAGCCAACGTTCAGCTGCCCTCCACGAGCGTACTTCGGCACTCTTGGCTAACGCGCCAATATTCGACCCGTATGTCGAGGGGGTTTCTGTTAGAAGTCCTCTCGGTAGTCATCCCGTGAGTCCAGACAGAAGTCCAGAAACAGGCCGCAGCAAAGGAGAAAGAGAACAAGAAGTTCAAGGTTGGGTATCTGAATGGGAGAAAGCTGCTGAAGCGTTGATATCCGCACCAGAGATGGGAGCGGCTGTTGGGAATAATCCGTCGACCGGACGGATGAGTCCTCCAAAGAGCGATAGAACTTCCTCGACGCTGTCGGATCAGTCTTCGCATTCCACAGCTCTGTCATACATTTCGAATAGTGGAGGGGGAGTTACTGGGATTGCCCGGACGTTGTCCACACGTTCCGCTGCATTCTTGAATAGCCTGACAAGTTCATTCGGCGGTTCAACAGCTGGTGGTGTATCGCCAACATCTGAAAAATCTCTTGCAGCTATACATGCAACGCTGCCATCTCAACAAGCTCGTGCGAGTAAGATATCAACGACAACAGCGGGTGCATCGCGACCCGCAACAGCTGTATCGATTCCTCGTACCAACACTGGTCACAGTCACAAGAACGAGGGAGACTCATTCACCACAGCACGCACATCATTCGCGCAGTTACTAGCGGAAGGTGAAGCCCTCCTCAGTCCATCACCGCAGAACCCTTACAGCCGCAATAAAAGCGAACCATCCAGTCCGATACGAGAAAAGAAAGGTGTAAGCTGGGTAGGCAGCGTAAAACGTGCCATTTCTGGTGCTTACAATGCAAACACCACCGACACCGCAGCAGGGAGAAGTACGTCCCTCACCGCAGCATCAGCGCGATACTCGCAAACGCCTTCACCTACGCGTCCTGGCCACTCCATTTCTGGCCCAGCAGGTTCGCCTAGGAGAGCTGCTTCGGATGCAGGATTCTGGAAGGGAAGGCGGGGCCAGAGGGATTGGCAAAGTGATCCATCCACTCAACTCGCATCGACAGCGATAGAAGCAAGGGAAGCAGATGATGCAGGCAGTGAAGAAGACGATTGGGATGTCGAAGGCGCTGCGGAAGGTAGAGTTGTACAGCTCATGTTCACTGTTCCGCGAGAAAGACTGAGAGTCGTGAATGCTGATGTTGACGGGAGAAGTCTTATCAGTTTCGATGATGATAGAGGTAAAATTGATGGAAAGGGAAAGGAAAGGCTTGACCGTAATGTAGACTGAGGGATTGACGTTTATGCTCTCTGTGTTTGATATGATTTTTTGGATTCATGATTGTAGCTTTCTGAATTGACCTCCATTTATCTTGAGTATTTCGGCTTGGATGGGAATGAAAC
Organism: Tothia fuscella; assembly: GCA_010583015.1. Taxonomy (NCBI): domain Eukaryota; kingdom Fungi; phylum Ascomycota; class Dothideomycetes; order Venturiales; family Cylindrosympodiaceae; genus Tothia; species Tothia fuscella. Next base: position 69,686 of record MU007131.1, read on the forward strand.
AGGATGGGATAGCTGCGTCGCGTTGTTATCATTTTGTTCGATTTAGGTATGCTACCATTCCTTGTACTGATATTAGTCCATGTCAAATTTGAGGAATGCTTATGGAAAGCTTTGATACCTTGCTTCACCAGCACCGAACCAAGAAGAGCCCAAATCCAGTATCAAATGTGTAATAAGTTCTTTTAACCATTTCCAAAAATCTACTACAAAGCCGCGGGAGACAGAAAATGAACCCCACGACTGATATGCTCAACATGTTATATACAACAGAAAGCGATGCCCGAAAGGACAACTGGACACGGCCAACCATGGCAACTCCAAAGTAACGCCCATCGCATACGCAAATACAACGTTGCGATAAGTTAAGACAAAAATAAGGAGGACTGACTTGGTGATCCTCCATTAACATTAGAATATATTCGAACTCGACAGGTCGTGCTGGAGTTTATGTTTCGATAGCTGTAGTTTTTCTCTTGGTTGAGAGGCAGGAATTTGCGGGCCCGGCCGGGAAAGTGTGTTGTCGAAAGTATTGGCTTAGGTCTTTGAAAGGAAAAGAAAGGTGAAGAGACCAGAATCGCGTCTATGCATTTCCAGGCTTCTCCTCCGTGTCAATATGCCAAACAACGTAATTCGGTAATCCGTAAACACCATAACCGGCTCTCTTGGCCATTTTGGCGAAACCTTCGGTTTCTGCTTGGTTTTCAAAGGCATAGCATGGAAAGTTTATACCTGTCATAATGATTAGTGCTCCGTCGCAACAAGGTAAAAATGAGAAGAGTGAACATACCAGATCTATGCACATCAGCCTTGACCATAATATTAACACCACCGATGCCGTCTAATTTCATCTCTTCGTCTTTGTTGTCGCGCCAATTTCCTATGCGGGCCATGTATTTGCGATTCGTTTTATACTGCTTATAGCCTGTCGAAATTAGTCCATGGTCTGTAGCTGAATAAGAAAACATACCCTCAGCCAAAACAACGTCCTTGTCTAATGTAGAAGTAAGCTTGATCCCCTCCTCAGACTCTTGCCACGAATTGTAATCAACTGTATATAGTTAGCACGCTGTTCCTTCCAATCCAACCTGTTTTGAGGCCTACATCTTCCCTCAATATCCTTCTTTTTTCCGTTCTCCTCCTTATATCGATGGAACCAAATATTGGGGACTAAAATATCACGATCATGCGCAATGAAATCCTCGATAATCTTGCTGGGACTATCTTGGATATCGACATCTCTCCAATAGACCCAAGAGTGCTCGGGCTTCATGGCTGAAGCAAGTAAATAATTGCGCGCTCTCCCCATGGCTTTCCGCCTTGGTCCCTGGGCTTCAAACGAATGCCTATCAGCGACATTTTGCCCGTGGGCAACGCCAAAGTCTTTTTCAACAATCATTGCAGACCTGAATGGAACATTATCCGTTCGTCGTTGTATCCTATCCAGCTCGGCAGCCAAAACGCCAAGCGTGTCATCCGTGGAGTCTCCCACCAGGAAAGCCAAGTCAATGAGTTCATGTGGATAAGTCAATTGACTCAGTAAATCAAAATGCTGTAAGATGTGGGTGGCGGCGTTTCGCAAAGGTGTTAGAATGAGGACGCGCTCTTTGTTGGCTACGCCTTGGGGTGTGGAGTGAATAGGGTTGAGGTCGACATGCTGGATTGAGGATGAATTTACTATTACGGGAGTGTGGTGATTGAATATTACGGGTGTGTGTAGGTGAGCGTTCCAGCGGGCATGTTCGTTTGGTGTCATATCCATGGGCGGTTTCGTGGGGCCCCAGCATACGAATCTACTCAACGGTAGTTGTTAGCATTGCGCTTTAATTGAATAGTAGCAGCAATTCATATATCTCCACATCTTCTCATGCAAATACAAACTCCCTGATTTCACTATAAAGAATTGAATCGAAGAGTATATATACACTCACCTCTGCATTTCCCCCGCCGTCCCTCGCAACCCCCTCCATAGGAAAATGGTCAAGGCGGAAACAGCGACAAGCAGCAATATTCTCGTCCGGAAAATGAAGCGGAATACGGCTTGATAGGGGGGTAATCGCGCCTTCGCGCTCTTCCACGTCACTCCGCCCTTAGGGAGCAGCATCTTCGCGGAGCTTCCACCAAGCTTCTCTCGGTCCCGACTAGTTAGCGTATCCTGTAGCACTTATTGGTGGTGGTGGTGAGTTCGAAGCGAATGTGGGGTGGTGGTTTGATGTTGCAAGCTCGACGATAAACACTTAATCGAAGAAGACTTCCGGAGGTGATACGGGATACCCGTCCCAGATCCCTGGATTTGCTGAGATTGCCGTGTAGAAACGTGATATTGAGCGATTGAGCGATTGAGCGTAGGGTAGGCGGTAGAGTCTCGGGGTGGTAATGACGAGACTGTTGGAAGTGGTTGAAGATGGAATTGATGGTGTACGTGGTGTTGCCGTGTAGTTCGCGATTACCACACCGTTTCTCCCGAACCTCTTTACACCAAGCAAAGACAGGGACAGGGGGAGGCTGAAGAGATGCACGGGCTGCTGATTGGTTGGTAGCCGACCGAGCCGCGCCAGGCATTAATTTTTGTACCTTCTTTTTTAGGGGCTACGCTTTGATATTGGTATAGGAAAACTGCTCAAGGGTCATCCAATCTATTCATTTCTATATTTGTCCTAGCCGGTTTTCCTTACGAACCACGACTGGGTGACTGCATGTGGTCGATTGAAACCCCAGCGATAACCACTACTCCTCACCTTTTTTGAAATGCCGGACAGCCTATCACCCGAATCCTTCTATGAAGGTTGTGAGGTGGTCATATCTGAAATCTTTAATTATACTTGCAGCTTCTATTACTCTCCAAGGTCTTAATTATCACAAGAGATAGGTATAATTCATCAGTTTCAACGCTGCAGAATAATTGCCAAGGCTCCAGGATCCTTAGATTTGTCCTGCTTTCAAAAAACCTGAGGGAGTAGGACTTTACTTGAGCTGCACAGCACTTCCGGAGTAAGCAATAAACAGTTATATTCAAATATTAGTGGGAACCAGAACATGCCAATGGTACGCATGAAGGCCAACAGTGATATTGACATGTGTGATCACGCAGGAAGCTTGCAAATTTGGGCGGAGCAATAATAATATGGAGTGTGGAATTGTTGTCTAATGTCGGATTCTTCATACTCCTTGGTCGCGACGATGGGGTGCAGCGCTTTGGAAAACATCGTGATGAGACTGTATGTTGGGTTTATTAGGCCGGCATGGTCACCACCGCTGATCCTACCAACACGGTGGCTCTTCGACAGCAAAAGTCGTACAATATGGTCCATGGCGAAGCAGCTAATGTCATATTGACTAGCACAGGTGCGACAACAGAGTTGATATATTGTCCAGCCGTACCTCCCGCATTTCATAACCCCCCAACTTCGACCTCTTCACTTGCTTGCAATTACCCGCCCGCACGAGACGCATCCAGTAGTCATCATGGTTCGAGGAGATCTCGGTACGTTACCGGATTACAGCCTGCCAAGCTCATGCAATCTTCTTGTTGCTTTCGGTACCGTATCCTTCTACTGGGGTGGAACATGCGAGGGTGATAAAGCGGTCACACTTGACACCTTTTACCCGCTCAATTTGACTGCGAATCTCGGCGACGATCCTAAGGCATGGTCAACAAAGTTCTATTCCCCAGCTTCTAATTGGCCCCCCAATTATCTACGTACAGAAAGGGGCATAGCTTCAGATGGCCTACCGGGGGAAAGATACAATCTTTGTTGTCCGAGGTATGTCCAACATCGATCACTTATGATTAGTGGCGCATAACTAACTGTGTGCATTCGATAGCGGTTTCACCGCACGTGATACAGTAGGGAAGGGGTGGGTACGGCTGTGGACTTTATACTGATTCTCAGCACACCTATGCGTTCGACGATTGTCCCTTCGTGCATAAGCCACATTTCCAAACCGTTCCGTCTGGGGCCCAATTATTTGGGGCTCACTCGTTGCAATTACGGTGGCAGTCTAGCACTACTGAATCCCTCCATGAGTTGATATCAACGATCGCCACAGACACCTCATCAGTCCTACAAGATGATGCAACGAAACCCTCAAACAAAGAACCTCAGCCAGGATCCCCAATGAGCAATCCGTCTCTCTCTCCTGCGACTGCTACAGCAACCTTCTCCTCTACGCAGATGGCTCTGCCTCCATCTAATCCGCAAGCGAATTCATTAAGCTTACCCACAAGCGCGAAGGTAGCTATCGGCGTGCTCACACCAATTATTATAACTCTATCACTTACTGCGGCACTGCTTTTCTTTCATAGAGGAAGACGCGCTCAAATCCCTCGAAACGAAGATTCCCCATTGAACGGGCTGGCAACACAACAAGAAACAAGTCAATTCCAGAAAAGCGAACTCGAAGGTACGCCCGGTACGATGTTAGGGGGACACCAGTACTTGAAGTCAGAGCTGCCAGGTTCACCTGTTCCGGTGGAGCCACCATCTTCTCCTTCACCAATGGAGGGGAATTCAATGTCACCTCTCGATGCCGACGAGGGGTTTATGCCTAGAATCGTCGAGTTGCCGAGCTGAAGGTCTGGAACGTCTTTTAGTCACCAGGCGCACCAATGCGCTTGAAGTTGGCTGGGGTACGAGTGGAAATCTCGAAATTTCAGAAAACAGAAATGAAGAAACTGTGAGCGTGGGTACGTCGATCGTAGGCCTTAAAATATCTTGAGATCGCAAGTAGAAGTCTCCATTGGATGTGATCTGATAACGGGACAGAACAAATCTTGACCATGTTCAAACGCCATGCTATCGCTTTGAACTAGATTATGTACAAGAAAGAGAAGTAAAATCCAAACCAAAAAGCGCTTATCTTTCCTGCGCGCCAAACGCCTTGATATGATGATAAAAGTAGTACGTTTCCACTTCGAGCGGAACGCGAATGCGGCGAGCCAACTATGGTCTCCAGGGTATCTGAACAGCCCACCCATCTATATCGTGTGCTGTTTTCCACTGCATCTTGTGTCTCCAATTGTCCAAGGACAAGACTTCGGGCTGGGCTTCGCGCAGGAACGTTTCATTCAGCAGACACAAATCCAACAAGAATTGCGCCAATCATTTACCCACTTCTTAACCTCCTCAGCTCCTCGGCTTTCTCCCACGCCCGTCCTTCATTTTGCAGCCTATGAATAGACGTCTTCATTGTTTCATATGTCAACATCGTAGTCATTGCCGCTGGCACAGCTCTGACCATGTTCGTGCCCATACCATTATAGAATGCCCTCCAGCCCTCTTCAGCAAGAATGGTTTTGATTGTCCTCATCATGCCCTTGTAACGTGGCTTATTGATCATGCCATCGGATGAGGCACCACCCGGCCCGGGGGGGCCATGATAATGACCGGATCCACCACGAAAGGATATTTCGTCGGCGTGCGGAGAGGAGGAATGGGAGCGCTGTTGGGTTTGCAATCTTGTGCGGAGGACTTCGTGAGGGTAGGTTGCAGAGGTTGCGCAGATTTTGGAGAGAAAGGTTGCGGAGAGTATACCAATCCAATGGCTGTCTTGGTCGCTTTCCGTGGTGTTTTCACCCATGTTCAGTCCTGTAAAGCGTTGCTTGAAATATTCGTACAAAGGGAACTGGATGGCCACGTGAGAGAGACCAAGGAGTGCAGGAGCGAGACCAGAGTAAAATGCTCGTATCCCCTCTGCTCTGTACATCTTTCGTGCTGCGTCGATGGTACTGCGGTACTGCCATGGTGTTTGAGCTTCATGTGGGGCGTGAGCTGCGACTTGGGACATCAATCGGGTTTTTATGACCCAGATCGGGTTCGTGGCTAGGGTCGAGCAGGCCCCGGCTGTGATGGAGGCATATATTCGGGCAAACCATTTGTTTTCTACTCCTAAAGTAATCAGTATCAGCTTCTTGTCAGAAGATAGTAGCCTAGACAAAGCAGGAAGGTGGCCGATAGCTATGCCATGCAACAAACATACCCAATTTGGTAGAATAGTAATCTCTACTCGAATCATAAACAGACATGTACACCGCCCAAGTAGGCAAGTAGCCCAACAACATAGGCCCCAGCCCCCTATACATCCCTCTCACACCATCTTGCTGCCAAATGGTCTTGGCCGTCCCAAGCATGCCCTGATACAAAGCCGGCCCACTCGGATTCATCTTCCTCCTCCACGAACCCTGCGCTTGCAGCCTCGTCTTGATAACATCGAGGGGACATGTGACAATTCCACTTGCGACCCCACCCATGGCACCGCAAAAGGAATTGATCGAGCCATTGGGAAGACGGGTACAATATATGGCCAGTTGGGATATTTCTGTTTGGACAGGCTCGGGGAGCGACTCCCTGACTGCTGAGCTTGGTTTCGATCCGCGATCAAGGTGCAAGATAGGCGATTGTGACTGTGTCTGCGAACTTGTTTGCTGAACCACGTCGTCTTGGTTGGTGCTGCCGCTAGACATAGTATTCTCCCTCCAATGGGCGGAAAGTGGTTATAACGAAGGCATGCGTAAGAATTCTACCTAGGTACCACTTTTTCTACAGCTTAGAATCGTGTTTGAAGCTGGCAGACCCCCCAAATCGTCAGGGTGTACGAGCTTCAATGTGCGCAGGAAGCCCCGCAGCACACTTGATCGAGCCGGCTCTAGCCACTAGCGGTTGGGCAGCTCCATGGACGAAGGGGAGGTAAAAGAAGGTTGGGTGAGGAAGCTGGAATGACAAGCAGGGCAGTTGATAAACAGCAGGAATTGGAGAGGTAGTCGCGGGCGTATGGGACGTTATCGTCAGATCGTGAGGTGTCCCCAAGCAAGCTTTGGTGGAGAAGCTTTCCTGGCCTGGCTTACACTTGTGAAGTTGTGCCCTTCTCCCCGCTGCGAATATACAAGAAAGCGACCACTTAAATGCAGCGTTCCCGCACCATCAAAAACGTCATTCCTAGCACCTGTGGCACCTAAAAAATAGGGCAGCAATTTGACAAAGCAACTGCATTTGAAGCCGCCCGTGCACACCATAAACTCGGCGTGAATTCATCCCGACCTTTCCTCGTGGTTAGCCATCCAATCAGAGTCAAGGCTTTCCTAGCAAAAAGAGACCGGGAAGCAACGACTCTCACCAACTCATCGACGACCACACCCCAGATCGCATACTCTCCACCTATCCATTGACACCACCACACAAGATGTCGCAACCCTCTCTCGCCAAATTTGTCATCAAGAGGCCGTGGTTGAAGCGATGGATGACTCCATTGGCTAATTGGTATGTCGATGCCGCTGGATATAGGAAGCTCGGTTTAAGGTACGCTGTTACTCGCTGTTACTCGCTGTTACTCGCTGGTTGATTTTGTATGCCGGAGGTGTAGGTCGAGGTCAGTTATGACGGAAGTGAAAAAGTGCTAATAGTTTGAGTGAAATACAGAGCGGACGATTTGATTCCCGAGGAGTCTGATACTGTGCTTTTGGCTCTGAAGCGTCTGCCGCCCAAGGAGGCCTACGATCGTGTTTTCCGCATGCGAAGAGCTTTCCAGGTTTGCATAATTCCCTACACATACATTACGCTTTTACACTAACACTATGCATTGTAGTGCTCACTCTCACATCAACTGCTACCAAAGGAAGAGCACACCAAAGTGGAAGAAGTACATATTTATCATTACTCTCACCTATCTTCAATACTAATATATCATGTACAGGACGTGCCATACTTAACACCTATCATCGAAGAAATCGAAGCTGAGCTCAAGGAACGTGAAGATTTGGAGGCTATGGTTGTTAACAAGAAACCGTCTCGGACTTGAGATGCGATGGGGCTCGAATAATGATGCGGGAGGTGAGGAAGAATGTATAGGGTCTTTATACCAATCTCTTCGAAGACAAGTCATGGCTAGGATTGGGCGATAGATTGTAGAATTATGCAAAGGTTGGACATGTTTTTCTCTCCATCGTGGGTTGGTGGTGAGGTTTGTTCGTGAGGCTTTCTTACCTTGTCAAATCACTCGTTCTCTTATCGTCTTACTCTTATATTAAAACTTGAGCACCATCCAAAATTTAGCAGAGTTTTGTGTCCTGACCGCCAAAGAGTAGAGTCCGGAGAGGTGTGGGTTGCCGTGCAAAACAGCATGGTCTTATTTACTAAATCACCAAACGCAGTATACGAACAGGCGACTCTGGAAGAACTGAGATATCACTTTTATTTTGCGTAGCGTCTTGTTACCCATCAACCCAATAATCTATGGACCAATAACCCAGCCAACTCACTTCAGCGTCTAAAAGATCGATGGCCGTCTCGTGTGGGGATACCACCACCATATATACGTTGTTAGACCCTACCGGCATACCTCGTACTCAAACATCATCACGACTAATCGTCAAGCCTGCCAGATTGTATGTTACGGTTCAACCAAATCGAATCTACCCTCAAGCTGCGCCAATATAATAATGAAGATCTTTTGATCATGAGACGAAGTCTTCCGTGTGGTATACTCTTTACGTTTCAGTGGTGTCGTGATGAGATTTTACGAAACAAGATCGCGCCAATTTCGGTGTACGGAGTCGGATTATCACATGAACAAATGGTGGAGCTACAAATGGGTTTGTGCCCTTTTCATCAGTAAGCTGCGATATCTGAAGGTACTGTGCAGAATTCAGTATGATAAAGGAGCAGCGTGATAGTCTATTCGGCTGCTCCCTTTTCTCCTCAAATATCAAGGTCATGGATTCCGCCGGGTACATGCTACCACTGTCTCCTTCGCCGGGATCCATTGTAGCTGTTTTCCAACTCCAATTTACAACTACTCCAGGAGACCACAACCAAATAGGATCAGCTCCGGTTCACGAGCTCGTTAATTTTAAAGAGTAACAAAACACACGAGCGCGTTAAACTTCATGTTTGGGAAAGCCACGCTTCACACTCAACAACAACCTTTCACTATCAAACATCCATGACTAACAAAGTCATGGCTTCAATACACTCACGATCACCTGCTCCTGCAGATGTATCTTACACAGACACAAGCAGTACAGCAGTCACTTCCGCATCTAGCAGATGCTCGACTTCAACCCTCACGCCATCCGAGTAAGCACAGTCAAATACCACTTCACGCACCATCATCACTGCTCCCTCTTCGTTATTTTTAGTACTCATGCCTCTAACTACCGCATCTAGTGACACGCTGGATCCCGATATGCAAGAAGCATTCAACACCATCCATTCAATCCGCTTCTCTAGCGTCATAATCGGCATCGTCGACAATACTTTCCCACCACTTCCTGCCTGTGCCGTCCTTGTTAACAACGGATTCGGTCCTTACATCGCTGTTGAAACTCCAAAACGCGATGGCAACGGCATTCTTCTAGAAAATCAAAATAGCCGGTACCGGTGGAGCGGTGATATTGGTGCGTTGCGAAGAGGCGAGGGCGTCAATTATGATGGCTGCTTCGGGGAGGAAGAAGCGAAGCCGACCGAGGAGGAAGTGGAATGTGTGAAGAAGGCTTGTGTGGAGAAGGCTCATTTCTGCGCGGTAAGTGCTTCTACTAGACTTTTCCTATTACTGTGATATTGACTCTCGGTCAGGATCTCAAAGTGGCAATATGGTGCGATGAGGAGATCCTTACCATGGAAGAGCTTCACTTTCTTGATGCCAATTGGCACCTCGAGGATGTGACCAAGGATATCATGCGTTGGTCCGGCATCGCTGGTCCTTACAAAGCACCAGCTACCTACGACGATGCCGAAATTAACGGCCTAAAGAAGTATAATAAAAAGGAGGAGGCAGAACGTCTCCTCTACTGCTTCGCGACTAGGTACGAGACAGTCCTCCAGCGCATGGTGGATGCATCTCAGCCAGACATCAGCACCGATAACACGGCGAGTCAACGTGTAAGCGACTCAGCCATCGAAACCTTCTCAATCCTTGCTTTCGCTCGCGGTGCCGCGGTCATCCGTCTCATCATGAATGGGGACTACCTCAGAAACACGCGCACCTATGAACGCCTCCATAACCACACCAACGAAGATCACACCCTCGATACCCTCTTGCTATCCTTCGTGTGCAAACACGCCCTCTCCAAAGGTCAGAAGACCATCCCCGTCACCGTAGATGAGAAATGGGCAGAAGAAGCTTTTAGAATTGTGGCCGAAGTTGTCACAACCCACATGTACGACTTTAATTGGGAGCAGTCACCAATACTTGGGAAAGACGACTTGTTCTTGCTCGAAAGTTTGAGTTTGATGGGCAGTGCGGAGGTGGGGATTGTGAAGCTCCCTGCCAGTTATGAGAAGCATTTGCAGCATCGGATGGCGGGGTTTCTATTGACGGGCCAGATTAATTAGGTGAAACATTCAAAGGAGGGAGAGGGGCGGAGTGATCCGGAGACTGTGGGCTTTGAGCATAATTACGCTACAGCCCGCTAAGACTATAATTAAAAGTATAATTACTATACCTAATACTTAATAATTCTAACTAAAAGCTGCGACTGCCGCCAACTACCTAAAAATATATTAAATAAAGTTCTAAATACGCTTATTATAATTATAAGATCCGATTATCTTATAATTAATAGTAACTATATCTAGTAGCAATAGAAGAGAGATATATAGAGGTATATCGCTTCCTACCTATAATACTACAGAAAACTATATAATAAAGAATACGCGATATGATAACCCGATTAAAGAATTAAAGATTAATATTAAGAAAGTAATTTATCTTATTGATTCTAAAGAGAAAGAGAAAAAGAAGAAAATTTCTAGAAACTAAATTATAGTACTACTTTATATAGTAATAGCGAGCCTTAAAGAAGCGACTAGACTAGAACTAGCTAGAACTTCTAAACTAATAGAAAAAAGAATAGACTCAATAGAAAGACTACTATAGAAAGTAGTTAATAGAATAAATATCTAGATATCTACTAGAATAGTAAAGATAAACCTAGTAGTAAAAGCTAGGCTAATACTCTAAGGTATAATAGCTATAGAAGCTAATTATAGATTATCCTTCCGTATAAGAATAAATATAATATTTATAGAAGAAATACTAAATAATAATATAGTACTAGAAGAAGTATATAAGAAAATCTCTAAGGCCTAAATAGTAAGGCTACTCTAGAGTAGGAACGTAGATATATATATACTAAATAGTATTAAAAAGAACTACCTTATAAATAGATACTAAGAAAGTAGACTTATAATTCTAAAAAAGGACTACCTAGTCGAGGTAGTAGAAGTAATTAGAAAGAATCTAATAACTCTAACTAGTGTAACGAACCGAGTTAACTCGAGTTAAACTCGAACTCGAACTCGAGTT